>JAWZYV010013185.1:0-138877 GCA_038373885.1 Cheiracanthium punctorium | reverse complement strand
TATGTCATTTATTTTTTCATTGTAACGAAGAATCTCAGGACGTGTAAACGAATGTTGTTGAACCTTTGAAAATTCCATGGAAGTTTTAGAAACACCGTGTAAGAAGCAGCTGTATAGAATGTATTTAAGTAAATATATTAGAAGAAGGCCCTTACTTTGTAGATAACCCCCCCCCCAATCTCTTTTCTTTTCTTTTTTTAATCCATAAACAAAATGTATTGAAACTTTTGTTATGTTATTTATCATTTTTGAGACTCAAATTACGTAATAAATAGATTAGGTGTCTAGGAGAGTATTAATTTAAATTTTGAAACAATTTATTTTTAATTTTTGCTTTTCATTAAAGGTCTTATACCTTTTAAAAGCAATGAAAATTGAGAAGAGTGCTTGCATGTGTATAAATGTTCACCTATTTACATAAATAATTGGTTTACAAGTAAGCAATTTTATATATTTACATAATATCTTATTTTATTTGTATTACTAACTTCAAAAATTGTAATTATTAAAAGGTATTGTTTTTCACATGGAGTTCGCTGCGCACAGATTATGAACATAATAATCCTTTTACAAACTCAATTATTTTATTCTCTGTATTGTATAAAATTTTAATTTACAAAAGATTTTATAAGCTTAAATAAAATAATAATAATAATAATAATAATAATTTTAAGTGTATAAAATAGGTATGTATTTTCTACTTAACAATATGTCACTTTAATTTTGTCTTAAGTATAGGCATAAAATATTTGAGTTTGTTAAAAGATTTTTATGTATGTACGGCTCCGCGCAATGAACCACATATGGAAAATAATACAATAAAATTATGTATTTTCGTGAGGCATTAATTTCCGGGAACCCCGTCGTAATCGCGAAATTTAAATCCTCTAGAGGTACTGTTTTTTTTTTTTATAATAATAATAAAGAAATCAGAAATTTTCCACAATCCAAAAGTTAATGATTTATTGCACAGTTACAAACGCTTTCTTAATGATTTCTTTCTTACAAATATATCTTGAATATAAAACATTAATAGAACTAACAAAATGCAGCTCATTCACTTACAATATTTATATCAGCTTTTTTAAAACCATTGGTTAAAATTGGCCAAATTCAAAAGTAAATAATTTTTTTGTGCAATGTACGAGCAATGTGGAACTTTACACAGCAATATGCAAGGCGGTTCAAAACTCTATAAACTGTAGGAGCGATAGGACATTATATTATGTGCCCTATATCCCGTAAAGTTTGTATAGGGAGTTTTAGAATCACTCTCTATATTCAGTCAAAAAGAATCTGTAATGTATATTCAGATGTCTGTATATTCTGTATATTCAGTCAAAATTTTATCGATTTTCATTACTTTTAAAAGGTACAAGAACTCTTAAGTAAAGCAGTTTTGTAGTGAGTGTTGAATGAAACAACTGGTTTCAGTGAAACAAGTCTCATGAGCATGAGACACTAAATTTCAAGTGTGTAGATAATTTAACGTTTAGTTGAATTAAATGCCATATTTTTATTAGCTGACAGTGTATTTTTATTAGTCTGACAGTGTATTTTTATTAGTCTGGTAATGGTATTATAAACAGGCTTTTCTACGACTCATGGTTTTCATAGGCCTCTTGGAAAAACCACTCCATGTCGTGAAAGAAAAAAAAAAAAAAGTCATTTCCGCGTTTCGTACATTACCTTGCATAGGTGGTATGGAAAGTTGCATAATAGCCTAATAACGTTTGAAAGAACCTTACTATAGTGGTTGCCACTTATTTCGGTCAGTGAGTCTCTTAAGTCGGTGAAAATTGACAGGGCGAAAGAACAAAATGGCCAAATTGCACTAGTTTTCTGCCGCTTACTTCGGTAGTTAGTGCTGCTTTATCCGGTCAGATAATCTACGGAGATTAGGTAAAATTTCGACTTAATTTAGGGCGAAGTGAAAAAAAGCCAATCTCAAAGATGACTCATAATTGTACGGAGGTGTTACTAGGGGGGGGGTGACACCGGATGAGCCCGCACCGGGTGACACCATGCTTAGCGACGCCACTGAGCAGTGTTCAAAATCATGTTCTATATTCGCGAAAGAGAAGACGACTATACCAGCGAGATCTGAATTTCTTATCCAAGGGGTTCCTGAAGTCACTGAACAGTTCCAGTATGTCGTAACGAACTTTCCTAGCCAGTCCTCCTTAAAAGGGGTCTTGGTTAGCTGCCGCACTCGTGGATTTAAGAGGGGAAGCTATACCTATTCGAGTGTTGAATTTGGACAATAAACCCAAGACTGTAGAAAAAGGGGCCGTTATTGCGACATATGAACCAGTGGTGGATATCGTCGCCCGTCCTCAAGGATATTTTAATAGTCATCATTTTCAACTAATGCTGAAGAATCTTGAAGGACTTAGTAAGGAACAGAGAATAGCAGTGCAAAAATTACTCCAGGAATTCCAAAACTTATTCTCTACCGGTGACGCTGATGTGGGCCACTGCAATGTGACACAACATAAAATTAATACAGGTGATCATCCACCAATCAAGCAGTATCCAAGACGTTTGCCTCTTGCAAAGAAAGAGGAAGCTGAACGCTTGATTAAAGAAATGGTGGACGGTGGCATAATAGAGGAATCGTCGGGGCCTTGGGCCTCACCTATCGTTCTTGTTAAAAAGAAGGACGGATCGACACGTTTTTGTGTCGACTATCGGAAACTGAACGATATTACGAGGAAAGACTGCTATCCCCTCCCGCAAATAGATGACACTTTAGATGCTTTGAATGGAAGCCGGTGGTTCTCTACGTTGGACTTAAAGAGCGGGTATTGGCAAGTCGAAATCCGACCTGAAGATAAAGAAAAGACAGCTTTTACCACCGGACAAGGACTCTCGCACTTTAAGGTAATGCCTTTCGGTCTTTGCAATGCCTCCGCTACTTTTGAAAGACTAATGGAAACTGTATTACGTGGACTTTCGTCTGAGGCCTGCTTAGTATATTTAGATGACATTATTATAGTGGGAAAAACGTTTGAAGAACATTTAAATAATATTCGTAAAGTGTTTCTTAGATTACAAAATGCTAACCTTAAACTAACCCAAAGAAATGCAAATTTTTACGTAAAGAAGTTACTTATCTTGGTTACGTTATTTCTGCAGACGGAGTTAAGACTGATCCACAAAAAGTTAAAGCGGTTGTCGATTGGCCTCGTCCGGAAACGGTACATGAACTGCGAAGTTTTCTCGGACTGTGCACCTATTATCGACGTTTTGTAAGAAATTTCTCAACAATAGCGAGACCTTTACATAAATTGACTGAAGCCCAAGCAAGTTTTGATTGGACAGAGGAATGCGAGAAATCGTTCATTAGTTTAAAGCAGGTGTTAACGACGTCTCCTATTTTGACATATCCCCTGACTGACAAAGACTTTATCTTGAATACAGATGCCAGTAATGAAGGGATAGGAGCCATGCTTTCGCAGAGAACAGAAAACGGTGAAAGTGTCATAGCTTACTTCAGCAAGAGCTTGGGTAAGCCAGAGAGGAATTATTGTGTCACTCGTAAGGAATTGCTGGCTATTGTTAAATCTATTGAGCATTTCCATCACTACCTCTATGGACGGAAATTTCTTCTCCGGACTGATCATGCTTCCTTGAGATGGCTTTTGAATTTTAAAGAACCTGAGGGTCAGATAACTCGCTGGATCCAAAGGCTGCAGGAGTATGAGTTCGAAATCGAACATCGCACGGAAATGCAGACGCTCTCTCCAGACGACCTTGTAAAGAGGACTGTAAACACTGCGTGAACGCCGATAAAAAGTACGGGACGGAGACGGATACTTTCGTGAAGGTTTTGACTGCAACGACTGTGGATCGGTGGGTTTCGAGTGAAGTCCAGAGAGCACAGTTAGAAGATTCTAATATTAGGCCAATTTTGGAGAAGAAACTAAATTCCGCGGATCGACCGTCTTGGCAAGAGATCGCGCCAGAGAGTCCTGCTACAAAGCGATATTGGGCTCTTTGGCATTCTTAATATCTTAAGGACGGTGTTCTATATCGGAAATGGGAGAGCGATGACGGAAGATCAAGCCGATGGCAATTAATTCTCCCACGTAGCAGAATTCCAGAGGTTCTGCGGGAGATTCATGATAGTGCAAGTGCAGGACATTTTAGAGTGATGAAGACGTTAAATAAAACTAGGGAGCGAATTTATTGGGATCGACTTCGCGCCGATGTTGAAAAATGGTGTAGAGAATGCCACGATTGCGGTGCCCGGAAAGGACCGAAAATAAAAAACAAGGGTGGTTTGCAGCGCTATAACGTTGGCGCGCCCTTCGAAAGAGTGGCTTTAGATATCCTAAGACCCCTGCCTATAACATCGAAAGGCAATCGATATGTTCTAGTCTTGATGGATTACTTTACCAAATGGCCAGAAGCGATTGCCATTCCGAATTAGTGCCGGATTAAGACAGCGCGGGGCCCGTAGCAAATGTTACCAAGGGGTCCCCTGCTCAGTGACGCACCTATATATATATATATATATATATATATTTAAGGGGAGGAGTTCACCCTCACATTAACGTAGTAGAGCTAAATTAAATGAGAAAATAAATAGAGCTATATTTTATTGCAATTTATGTTTAGTGCCAATTAATGGTATTACTAATGCTAATTAGATGTAAACAAAACTAAAAGATTTCACGTGTTATATTCGCGAGAGGTTTATCCCAGCCCTTCCTCCACCTTGGGTGAGCTAATCTGTAGGTTTTGTGGGATAATAAAATAAAACACAACTTTTACGAATTTTCTTGATTCAAAATAAACAAATTTGAGTTAACACTAGACAAATCAATTTCTTCAAGTAAATTAGTGTTCGGAAAAAATGCCCGTCAAAATAAAGGGGGGGGGTGGCTAAATAGATAGTGAGACTGGCGATGTTTAAAGTTATTTATTCCTACAACTCGGGTTTTTTTTAATGAATGTTATTGTTCATGGATATATATTTGGAATTTCTAACACTTCCCACCTTTCCCATATGCAAATATATAACTAGAAAAGTTTACACACATAAAATAATATTTGTTTCTGTAAAATTTTTAGAACCTTCGAAATCAATATGTATTTTAAACTGTGCCTTTAAACACTATTTTTTCTCTTATAAAAATACATGCTTGTAAAATTATTTCATTATCTGGACGGTCTTTACTAATAATAGGTTACATATTTTTAACTTCTCTTAATTTATTTAATGGGTTAATTCATAAGAAATTGAACTGGGGATAGATGGATCTAGCACAAAAATACCTCCACCATTCAAAATATACTGCATACACGGAAGGCATTTAAACTGTACATGCTTGTACAGGGGGACTGTTACTTCCACATACCGCTTGGAACACTTCTAAAGGTCATTTCGTTAGTGTTCTACAAGCATATGTGCACTACTTTTCAACTTATCCTCGCTAAAATGATATAAAATATTTTGCTCAAAACAATCTTTATAAGAGGATTGTATCTTTTCTAAATAGAATAATCTATATAATAAATAATAAAAAATTCGGATAAAACATTCATTATCGTATTATGTTCAAATGTTTTTGCAAGACATAATAATCTTAAATGTGACAAGTAATTTGAGTTTCTTTGTGGATCAAGAGTATCCGAAAATTCTTTTTGTTTTCAGTTTGCCTGGGGTTATGGCTTTTCGGATACCCCGACCGTGCGAAGATCCTCTCGGTTCTAATTATTTTATTTGAACGAACGTACTGATATTCGCGCTCTTGACCTGCGGTTTCGACCGGCCAAAAATCAATTATTTTATATTTAACGTGGTTAATTTCCGAGATTAATAAGATAATTTATCGTAATAGTGGATTCCCCAACTATTAAAAAAATAACTTACATTCTATATATTACTATTGTTTCAAAAAATAATTCGCCTTTATTTAAATATAGTAAAATGTAAAATAAATAATTAAGTAAAAACAAAGCAAGCCAACTACCAAAAGATGGTTTACACCCTTGTAAACCTTCGAATTTCGCCAAAGCCACCCGCCTTTACTGTAAAACAAAAGAACTTTGGGGCTGCCCAACATCCGTTTAAAATACCATCCCCATATTTACTGCAAAATAAAATAACTGTATGTCCAATATTTAAATAAAAACTATTGTTTCGTGTGGGATTATTATTGATTATGGGGCGCGTTTTTCCTACAATCTTAATCCTATGGATCTCAGCTCTCGGGGGAAATGCAGAAGGTCAACTCGCGTTCCAGAGAACATCTTCAGAAATAGCCATAAATATTTCTGTTCTATTGAGTCATTTTGAAAAGTTTGATTACAACTTCATTGAGAAATTCATTCGACTTGTTACTGAAAAGTCCCTGAAATGATCGGGACAGATAGACTACAGCCTAATGAATAATCCGGCACACTGACGGATTAATACAATTTTGTGGGTGGAGGCTTGGATGGAAGATTCACATACATACATATATATAAATTTTATGGAAGTAAGTTGGGATTGTTTACATTAATTTCATTTTTCTCGGGAGGGGCAGTCGCCTCCTCCGACCCCCTCCCTTTAATCCGCCCTTGATCAGACCCTGAGTCTGTTTTTTTTGTTTCGGCACTTAGTTTTCTTTCAATATTTTGTTTATTTCTGGATTCATTCTTCAAATAAAGATAAAAATGTAACATTATTGGTAAGGAATCCATTTTCTAAAGGCCATAGGTGGGTGGTGCAAGGATCTGGATACCCTCTCCTCCGTTTGTCCGAGTTTCGCTTTTAGTCAACGAAAAGATAATGATACAGCCTTTCTTTCTTTCTTTTATTTCCCCCCTTTTGGATGCTCCCTGAAATTTTTTTCTGAGAACCGTGTTTTTGTTCCACAGTATTGTTTACTCTTGTGTGTGTCCTTATTGCTGACTTTAGAATACTCATTCAGTTTCGCCCAGGTAATGAGTTGACTAAATAATGCAGGCATGCAACAGCCCCATTAAATATATTAATGACTATGTCATTTTATCTCTCACCCCCTTTTGAAAATGTGACATAAAAATGAGACACGAAAATGCGTTACGAAAACGCGACTTAAAAGTAAGAATAAATGTCCGCTGAAAATGTTAGTATGTGCTACGTAAACCACCGATTTCTATAAGTTTCGTAAGGTTGCATTTATTTCATAAAATGATTGTTTAAAAATTTCATCCGTTTATTTAAATACTATTAGTTCACAACAGATTTAATCTATTGTTACAATATTTCGTAAGCTGTAGAATGTGCATCACATGTATCCTAACTAATATTATAAATGCGAAAGTGAGTTTGTTTGTTTGTTTATGACGCTTTCACGCCTAAACCGCTGAATCGATTAGGATGCATTTTGGTTTAGATATAGAGGGGACCCTGGAGTTGGTTATAGGCTAATTAGAATTTTAGATTTTTAATTACTTTTTTAATTATTAATTAAAAACCGTTTTTACGTTGCCATGCTTGGCGAGTTTCGCCCGTATCAATCAAATGATTCATGTTTTGAGCTAACAAGAATGCTATTGCTTCAATAAAGAAGCGCGTGCGTGCATCTGAAAAACATTAAATTCCACGGAAATTATGCCAGTTTTATGCCAAATCTATCTATCAATAATAATAAAAATGAATGTTCTCCAGACAAATCTACAGAAAGCCGAGCTTTGAAAATTTGAGCATAGAAGCCCATGACTGTGCACCTGAGGCTCAGAATGTTGAAATTTTAAATACTTTTCTAATTATTAATTAAAAACCGTTTCATCGCCCGCACAAAATGATTTAGGCTTTTGAAATAAAGCTGAAATTCTATTTTCAGATAAACATGCATTTGAAAAACATGAAATGGTATGGAAATTGTGTTGATTTTACGCCAAATTAAAAAGCATTAGAAAGAAAAGTCCAAATGTGTTTCTTAAACTTCATAAATTTCCAAATCCTACCAATAATATAAAAACTCGGCTGTTCAAGCCTCGTCAGGGGGAGATCCCCCTGAACCCCCCTAATTTTTTAGTTTTATTATTGCCATATTAAAACTATATTAATTAACTTGGCATTTTATCGCTCATCTTTCGCCTATTTCGCCTGGTAACCCTATGTTGAAATTTTTATGAGTGTAACCTATTTATAGAAAAATACATGTGGTGCATATTCTACAGCTTACGAAATAGTGTAACAATAGATTAAAGCTGTTGTGAACTAATAATATTTGAATATATGTAAAAAATACATGTGGAGCATATTCTACAGCTTACGAAATAGTGTAACAATATCGAGACTAAAGATTGCTTTAATCTCGATATTAAAGCTGTTGTGAACTAATAGTATTTAAATACATGTAAAATTATGTTGCTTTATTATGTCGCATTTTTGGGACACATTTTTCAATAAGGGTATTGAGAGATAAAATGACATAGTCATTAAAAAATGTGTACGTTTGTGTGTTTAGATGTTTTTGACTGAATCACACACAAATTGCTGAGCGGATTTGGAAAAATTCGATATGAAGATAGCTTATGCCCTGGATTAACATAATGGCAACCTTTCAAGCATATAGTATAAATAATTCTTTTACAAAAACATTCAAAATAATTCTAATGTATTGCGCTCTATGGAATTATAGTTACTAAACCGAATTTAAAACTCAGTTATACTATTCCTGAGTATTATTGTTTGTTTGTTTATGGATTAAGACCGATTGACTGCACTAGGGTCCTAGGCCTATATGGGTTATTCCTCTGTGGGGAACTTTCTAAGGGATTCTAGCCCGTATTTACGCGAGGTTTTGGAGAAAACCGCGAAAATCTGCGAGCGGCTTGGTCGACAGGCTCGACCAGGGGTTGAACCTGGCACTGCCAGCCTTCCAGTTTTGAGAGTAGAACTTCTTAGACACTGGTGGGACCCTGAGTATTATAGGCTACCTTTTATGCATATATCACAAATAGTTCTTTTACAGGGATACTCATAAGAATTACATTAACTCTATGTGTATCTCTGTAAGTACTGAACCGATTCCAAAACTTTTTTCACTGTTAGTAAGCTACACTATTCTTGAGTATTATAGGCTAAAATTCATACATGTAGTGCAAATAGTTCCTTTACAGGAACACTCAAAATAATTCTAATACATTACGCTCTCTGGGTATCTCTGTAACTATAGAACCGATTCTAAAACTTTTTCGCTAAGAAAAAGCTGCACTATTCCTGATTAGCGTACGCTAAAATTCATGCTATAGCATAAATATTTCTTTCACAAGAACAACAAAAACAGTTAGCAAATACTGTCGTAAATGTATTCGCCAAATGCCTGAAAAAAATCTAAATTTAGTAACTCTGCTTACTCTCTTATTTTAAATGAAGTATACTACCACGCATTATACTTCATATAAAATAAGTAAAAAGCAAATAATATTTAAATGCAGTTTCTTTTGTCGCAAACATATGTGTTATTCACACATGCTTAATTTCTTTTGGGACCTAACTCTAAAGCCGACGCGGACGAAGTCGCGGGTAGCAGCTAGTTTTTCTATAAATAGGTTACAATCCTAAAAATTTCAACATGGGGTTACCAGGTGAAATACACGATGATAAAAGATAAAATGACATAGTCCATTAATATCGTTTTAATATGGCAATCATGAAACTAAAAAATTAGGGGGGTTCAAGGGGGGTCTCCCATTGACGAGGCTCGAACAGTCGAGTTATACATATATTCTTTCAATGGGTTGTCTACAACTGATTTGCAGTTCCACTATATAGAGATTCAGAAATTGTCTTATCAAAAAAAAAATAAATAAATAAAAAAAATAATAATAATAAAAATAAAAACAAAGAAAGAAAGGACGAAAGAAAAAAAGAATTACAAGATTTATCTGTTGCCTTAAAAAATCAAGAAAGATAAATCATGCCAAGCTCATAGATTATAAAACACTTTCCAATACAAAATATTTTTGCGCCAAATCGGCTACGTATTTTAGTTAAAACTGGCGAGATTTCGTAGATAAAAAAATGTTGTATTATCACTATAAATGCAATTTTATGAGACCCTGTAAAAGACCTTTAATTTTTTTTAGCGTTTAACTGAAGAATATAAAAATTTTATACTGATTGTCTTGTGTAGATGTATTAGTGTCTCTGAAATGCCACAGACTGCAATGTATGGGAATTCTTTTGAGTGCTCCTGTAGAACTATACGGACGTTATTCTCAATGGAGAGCATCATTTTGAGAGCCTTAGTAATATACATGCAAACTTTTTGTTTTCTTTCAAAAACCGAATATCTCTAAAATATGTTTTCAAGAATGACTGTTGATTCAGTCATTCCAGTATCAACAGATACAGGGGGAGACCCCCCGAACCTCCCCTTTTAGTTCTGTTTTTTAGACAGTGCTATACATTGGATTTTTTTCTCCTATAAAAGAACTATAAATGCTACAGACACCCTTTTCAATATGATACATGGTACTGTACATAGAAAAAACATAAATTTTGCACAAATCGATGTATATCCACAGCAGTTAGAATACTGGATGGGTGGACATCAGAACAGACAAATAACCGAAATCATAAGGACGTTAACCCGTTTTGGGTTCTAATGCATTAACTAATTTTCGCCGGTCGGAGACCCTCTCCTACTCCTAGGCAGATAGCTCTTAACAAAACACAATACAATAAATCAGTTAATTATAGTGCGAGTATCGAATTTTCAAAATTCCCAAGAAATCGACATAGCTTAACATAATCACATTAGACATTTTTCGAGATACTACCTATTATCCAGGCGATCCGCCAAGACGAGCAACTTTTTCGCCAAGATAAATGCCGGACACATGAAATTATTGATGGTTCGGAATACGATTGCCAACAGTTTGCCAGGAAATTTGAGGAAAAAATAGTTTGGCATTAATGACCGCCGGGATAATACGTAAGTACCTCTTTCGATTTATCGTAAAATAATAAAAATATCGCCAAGTTCGGTTCATTTTTCAAAGCATTTTTTTCGCACCCTATTTGGCAATTTATCGCAAAAGTCGTCAACATTGCCGGCTTTTGGCTCAAATTTTGAAGGAGGCACACGATCGTCGTCAGATTATTAGCTAATCATATTGTAGGATAGTATTATATGCTTAAAATAGATGCATGTCTCTAAACTGCCATTGACCGTATTGTATTAAAATTATTTTGAGTGCTCCCGTATAGAAAAACTTTTAACTATACAGACACTATTTTCGATGCAAAGCTTCATTTTGTAATCCTTAATAACATCCAATTTTGTTTCATTTCAAAGAGCAGAATATCTCTAAAACTAGAAGCCAAAGCCTTTTGTGAAGGCAATTACAACAAAAAAAAAACATCTTAAGGAAATTTGTCTTTCATTCAATATATTTAATTTTCATCCACCTAAAATAAATAAGTTCATTTTCAATTTTTATTACAGACCCAAATTGAATTTCATGCTCATCTGGAAACGCGCGGAATCTTTTCGCAGTCGAAAGCTTTCGTTTTGTATACATAAACATTCGAATATCCAGCAGACGATTTATTTGTGGGGAAAAAAATAATAATAAACTGTGTATTCGGGAGAAATTATTTTAAATGTATTGGAATTCCTCCAATTGTATGACGTCATTTTCACTTAAAATAGGTCATTTTGTCACGCAAATGATTCACTTTTTTTGACTCTCGGAAACGAAATGGTGCAGAAAATAGCGAAAAATCGCTTAAAAATGAGGGAAAGGGTGGATTTTCAGATTTTTAAAATTGACATTGTTTTCTATATTTTTTTGCAAAGTTGTGAAAAATTACAAGCGGGTCGTACAAACGATGTAGAGGTTGTTAGGCTTTTTGTCCTTGACTTTGTAATCTTTTTGCAGTCATAGAGGCAAAAGTTTTATCTTGAAGTCAGGGTTCAGCGCAACTACAAGAGGTGATCAAATGAAAAGGTACGAAACGTCGCAACAACCTAACCGTTATCATATTTGTCCATGCAGCTATGAGAGCACGTAGCGAGACATCTAGGAATGCGATTGGAGCCTTTTGTGTGGATAGGAACATGCGGGGCCCCGCAGGAGAGAGCAGGAGCTCTTGTAAAAAGCACCCTCCTACGTCCAATTGAGCGGCAGTGCGTGTGAGGACAGGATGGCGTTCACATTGCAAAATTCGACGATTTAGGGGCAGCGAGGCGTTATCCGATTTCTGACAGCGGAAGGTGTTAAACCGGACACTATTCATCGCAGGATGATGATCGTATACTGGGAAGGCTGTGTGTCCCACAAGGCAATGAGAAAATGGAATGTCCGTTTTCGCCAAGGAACTGGCCAAGTGGGAGACGTTGGACCATCCGCCCTACAGTCCGGACATGTCGCCCTGAGATTTCCATGTGTTGGTTCCACTGAAGAAACCACCGAAAGGGAAGTGCTTCCACTCGGATGACGTATTCAAGGACGCTGTGACGGACGGTCTCGTCACGGCCACAGGAATTTTGAGACTTGTTCGTCAGTGCTTGTTCGTCACAAGTCTGCGGCTTGTTCGTCAGTGGGATTGTTGTGCTCAGGCCTATGGTGTATATTTTGAATAAAGTCTACATTTGTATCCACCGTGTCGTTTCGTACCTTTTCATTTGATCACCCCTTGTAGTTAGTAGGATGATACGCTTTAAAGAATAACTTCCCATAGAGCGCAATGTATTGGGACTATTTTAAGTGCTCCTGTAGAAAAAAATCTATAAATGCTACATAGATCCTTTACAATAGGGTACATGGTACTGCAGATAAGAATAACATATATACATTTCGTAGAAATCAATGCCTATTGACGCGAGTTATATCAAGGACGAACAGACAGACAAACCGAAATCTTAAACACTTTTCTACCTTGTTGGAAAGTGTCAAAAAAACTAGATCTTGCGGGGGGGAAAGACGAAAACTTTCAAGGTAAAGGCGCGGGGCCCCAAAAAGCGCGGGGCCCGTAGCATTTGCTACATCTGCTATATTGTTAATCCGGCACTGTTCCGAATCAGGAAGCTTCAACTGTAGCTGAAGAACTCGTTAGAAACTGGATCTCTTATTATGGAGTGCCTATGATGTTACATTCGGATCAAGGTACAAATTTTAATTCAGCACTATTTTCGGAACTCTGCGAATATTTGGGAATCATGAAGACTCTAACAACACCGTTACATCCCGAGTCCGATGGCATGGCCGAGAGGCACAATCGGACAATTTTGAATCATCTTTCAATATTTGTTTCGAAGAATCAAACCGACTGGGATACATATTTGCCACTGTTCCTCCTGGCTTACAGAAGTGCGGTTTATGAGACGACCGGATATTCTCCATCAGAGATGTTGTTCGGCCGTCCTCTTCGATTACCCAGTGATATTGTTTTCGGACGACCATGTGATACGCCCTCCTCACGGAATGACTACATGAGTAATTTCGAAGCACGTTTAGAAAGAGTTCATTCATTTGCCAGAGAGCGAATCAATTTGGCGAGTGACCGAATGAAGATTCGTTACGACGCCAAAGCAACGAATCACCAATTTAAGGGGGGTGATCAAGTTTGGCTGTATAACCCAAAACGGAGAAGTCTGAGTCCTAAGTTGCAACAGAACTGGGAAGGACCTTATACAGTTGTCAAGAAATTGAACGATGTTATCTACAGAGTCCAGAAGTCACCCAATTCAAAATCGAAAGTCATCCACATTAATCGTTTAGCTCCATATTGTGCTACTGATCATAATGTTGTGTGATTAGACTGCCGGGTCGTCAGTTTTTTAAAGAGGGGAGCAGTGTTGCGAAATAATAACTTTATTTGCTCTCGTATTGCATGCGCCGCCGTGAAACTAGTTTTACAGACATCATAGCGAAGTCCTCAGGTAATGGATAAACCTGTGGAAGTAACCCCGTAGCCTTGGCGACAAACCTGGCGATCGTCTTGGCGACAAATGGTGGCTTCTAGAAAATTCATGTCTCGAAACCATATTTCAATTTGATAACATTGTTCCAGAAAGTTCTCGGCAATTCTGGTGACGTCATCATCTCTATAAAAGCGCTAGGATTTCTCTCCGGGCAGTTCAGTTGAGTGATAGACTTTGAAGTGCACGGTTGATTCTGTGAAATGAATAGTGTTACTGTTGTGCTTATTTATGATTTTAGTTAGCGCATGTTAAAGTTTCTTGTATTATTTTGAGCTATTGAGCTGCGAGCCGTGAATAAAGTGTTATTTTTGTTTACTGTGCTGATTGGACTGCTTTAAAATACACCCACTTGGCGATTTTAGTAACAATATATATTCAATTGATTATTCTTGAGAATGGCTCTAAGTGCCGCCGATAACATGCGGAGATGAATTCTTTGACGATGTGTTCTACGACGTGCGTACCACGTGTATTTAATTAAAAATGGTACGTAACTTGCTCCAACATCGTTACGACGTGGTCTGGCACCATATTTATGTTATGCGGCGAGAATAATTATAAGTAAAAAGGCTTTACCTGTTCAAAGGACGGAACTTAGTATCGCCGAGGCCGTATCGTCGCGGTTCGTCATCAGTCAGTCCGTCAGAACTGGGAAGGACCTTATACACTGGGAAGGACCCACTTGTCCGATGCTGGGCGAGTTACGTTTCACACACAAAAAAAAACAACACATAGATTCATTTTGCCATCTATATTTATTCACATTTGACGGGGGAGGACACGGTATTCGCGGATCTTTATGTTAGAACTCCAGGGCCGGTTTTAGGCATTTTACAGGCGTAGGCGAGAACTTATTTTACGCCCCTTCATATGAGGGATGGTTTTACGCCCCTTCATATATGAGATGTTTTACGCCCCCCCCCCCTTCTTTCAACTACTTCCCTTATCACTCCCCTGCCCCGTGATCAGAAAAGCACTAAAAGTAATTTAATAAACATGATTTATGTATTTTTAAATTTTATGAAATTTATATACTGTTAAAAGTTTGCAAAATATTGAAAGATAAAGCGTCCTTATTATTTTCTCTCAATATTAAGAATCACGAATCTATTTGAAAAATATTAATTGATATAATTATACAATTAATATAATTTTTGAAATGACTCATAATAATGAAAATAAAATCCGCACTACTAGAGTAAAAGGATTTTCACAATTAAGATTCATGCTATGCTTTAATAGTCATTGAAATTTAATGGCAAAATTTTAGAAGTAAACATGTAATCTTTGAACTTACCAAATGTTTGGCTGCTAGTCTCGGGAATCGCTAAATGAAAATGGTTCATTTCACTTTTCTTATTACAATATTCATTCAAAAAGTTTTCTACAGTAATAGTAGATACAGTAGCTTTACTTTCGTTATCGAAGAAAAAATGAAATCTACTCGTTTGATATTGTTTTACTGATATTAATTTTCCATTCCACTTATGCTAGGTTATTAATTAGACTATATTTATATGATATTGAGAAGTTTGAATCGTTATGACATTATATACTAATTCCACTTGATTTATCAAAGACATATGCATACATTATTTACAACATGTTCCCCATTCCCCCTCCCACCCTTATTTAATAATTCCAAATACAAATTTTTGTGGTAAATAATTCTTAAAAGAAATTATATCATATATATATATATATATATATATATATATATATATATATATGTCGATGTTTTCAATGAATAAAAAATAAATATTCTCTGCAATAAAATAATTTTAATAAAGTGTAAGTAAATAAAGCATAAACTGAAATGAAATCAGTTTTTAAACGAAGTTAGCGTTATAACAATTTACATCGTTGCATTTAAACATGTATTAAATATTTAAAAAATAAATTCAAATAACTCATAATAATGCAAATAAAATCCATTTATTTAATTAAAAAATCTGAAGTGACTCCACTCGACTTTCCGAACACTTACGATTAAGACCATTACCAAGCATTTAAATAAATTTTAATCGATGAATAATTCAAACATATATACCAAATTGAAGCTCCATCGGATCGAATGCACCGTTTAAACGCTAGCGCACTTTCAAGAATTTCGGCCCATGGGCCGTAATGTAAAAGAAATCTTTGTCGTAGACCTGTAGAAAAACTATAAGTCCTATACACACCAAAATCAATACAGGTCTTGCGACGGTGGTTTATAACATATATACCCGATTTGAGATCAATTGAATGCCCCGTTAGGAGATATCGTGTTCACTCACACACACATACATACATACATCTCGTAAAAACAGCATAAATGAATTCAGAAGACCTCAAAACGTGTAAATACACTAAAATCTCTAGGTGGAATTTTTTCATTATTACAATACTTTCCTGACATGTTACATGTTCGGAAAGTAAAAGTTCTAAGAATTTAAAGTAAAAATTCATGCTACGCTGCAGTGGCGGCTCGTGGGTGATTTAAAAGGAGGTTCACAAAACAAATTTCGAAAATTAAATATGCAGATACGACGCACCTTACAAATTAAAATATCTTTGCGTTTCCAGCCGTTAAAGGAAAACAATGCACGCAACTGAAAGAAAACAAGTCATCTTGAGTCTTACATTTCGTCACCAAGATAAGTTTTAGCGAAGGTGCTGTCTTGACTCATTTTATTTCAATTTTTTTTCAAAGGATAATATTGAAAAATGCCATTGCTTTAGCTCTGAAACACGTATCTTAATTATTTACACTAGTTTGTAAAAAAAAAGATAATGTAGTGAAAAATTGTAGAAATAAAAAAAAAAATATTGAGAAAATGAAATAAAAATGGATTAACTAACCGAACGTAACAAACCAAGGTAATATCCGGAAGCGATACCGCAAAAAAGTGGCCATGGGTGCACAATGAAATTGTGCGAACGGACAGATTTCATGAGTGCCGTCCTTCCTCTCAGCTGTCTGGGCTTCTTATCCCAGAGAGCGGTTCAGAGAGAAAAATTTCCGTTCGCACGTGCGATTGATTAGACTGCGTTGTAGTGACCTACACTACAGTGCGTTAGCTATAATAAGCGTATTTAATAATAGTGGGAGGAGGGGGGGGAGAGAGTAAAACTCACGTTTTAAATTCACATAAATCTAGAAGTGTGCTTAATATTTGCTTTAAATTTAATTTGTTAATGTGTTTATTCTTCAGTTTTTCCTTTAGGGGTTCACGTGCTCATGTGCTCAAATGGTCACTGCAGCCGCCACTGCTACGCTGCAATGTTTATGGAAATGTAATTGAACAATTGTACATGTACACGCTTAGTCTTTGAACTTACCCCTTGCATGGTTTTCTCCGACACCTTGCTTGAATACGGGCTAGAATCCCTTAGAAAGTCCCCACGGTGAGCATCCCTCCTATAGGCTAAGGACCCTAGTGCAGTCAGTCGGCCTTAATCCACAAACAAACATACCTTGTTGCTAGTCTCAGGAATCACCGTTTGAACATGATTCATTTTATTAGAATTTAGATTATTAAAATTTTCATTTATTCATTGAAAAATAATTTTCCTAGTAATACACTAAGTAGATATTGTTTTGACATCCTTTCTTATTACAAAAAATATACCTTTATGAAAAATCTTTAGTGAATATTTGTTTTAAATGTGTTTTAGATTATTAAATAGAGAATATTTATGTATTATTGAAATGTTTAAAGCTTTATGAAGTTAGATGCTGTTGTACTTGTATGTTTAAAGGAATGCACAATGTGCTTATATTAATCGCAACCTCTTCCTCTCTCTATTTTAAGTATGTGAAATACAATATTCTACAGGTACTCATTTATTAAAAAAAAAGTATGTCATGTGATAACGCAAATTTTGGTACTTTTTATGAAATAAAAATAAATAACCTTAAAACATTTAAATAAAGTATGATTATGAATTTCAATCACCTTTTAAACTGCGTTTACATTATAACAGTCTTAGTTTTTAAAATACATTTTGACTTGTCGACAAAAAAACTAATCTATCAAATAAGTTGTAATAATGCAAGTAAAATCATTTAATCAATTATAATAATAAATAAGAACTGAAAATAAAACTTTTTAATCGATACTTAATTGCTCATGAAAATTTAATTGCACAATTAAAGATTTAAAAACAGTACAGTATTTGAACTTTGAACTTACCAAATGTCTGGCTGCTTGCTTCCGGAGTCGCCGATTCGCAGTGGTTATCTTCATTATAATTTTGTTTTAAAAATTTACCCAAGCTTTCCCCCATTTTTTCTCATTCTTTTGCTTTCTGAAATAAGCTCCGGATGGACGTTTTCTATTCATGTTTAAAGATGAAAATCGTTAGCAAAATATCCCCTTTGAAACAGAAAGAATGAGTATTCCCTCGCAATCTCACATGCAAAAGATATCCAGACGACCGAGCAGGTAACCAAGTGCTATACTGACATGACAACTGACTAAACCCTGAGAATTGAGAATACCTAATTGGGTAAACTATGTCCCTCTCCGCACAACTGGACTTCTGTCATTTGTCATTTCTTTATAGTAAACTAATGGAAAGTATCTGTTTCCGATTTCTAGTCTACGCATATGCTGCCCTAACCTCTTTCTCCGCGGGTGGTCTTTCTGCCCTTGTCCTGGTAAATGTAAACTGTTATCTTAAATATTCTTTAGAATAAGCTAAATGCTTAATTTACTATTTCAATTAAATCTTTAATGTCATGCCAGAGAAATATTCTGTTAATAAAATACTAGTACAGTACATGATCTATAGCAAAAAAGGCAGTTGTCGAAATTACAGGCTATAGATAAGGTGACCACACGTCCCGTTTTGAACTGGACAACCCGTTTCTAGGTGGCTTGTCCCGTTGTCCCCAAGCACAGCTTCGGGATTCCGTAATGTCCCGTTTTTAGAAAGAGAGCAACTTTCGGTAACGATTTCAATAACGGCCTCTAAAATCATCCGATGGCAGTGTCTGAAAAAAAAAAAAAAAAAAAAAAACCACCTAACTCCCCTCGCGAGACGCAAAGAAAACGATGGGGGATGCAGTATTTTTTTTTGTTTGTTTGTTCTTTTTTTGTCTACTATTTCAATTTATTTAATTTTTATTTCTTTTTTTAAAGTCATGTTCCTCTATTGCATATCCCCCCCCGATCTCCACTTTATTTTCCCTTTTCACTCAGGTTCTTTAAGATTTTTTTTTTCTTCCGAATGACAACTTCCTTTTTTTCCGTGTGTCCCTTTGTTTACATTGCTCATTTGCTTACCTTCCTGTGTTGTGTCTCATGGTGTTTTTGAAGTCGAAGAAGGGCCTACCCCTTGTACCACCCGTAAACGTACGTCTTGACCTATTTTTTATAGTATATATGCGTGTAAGCAAAGGTTTTTTTATATTTCATTTTGAAATTAACATTAGCACATTTTTTTTTGCACGTTTTCTTAACAACTAAAAGATACCCATCTGAAATTCAGTCTCCCTACAGTATTACCTTAAAAACAGATGTCCCGTTTTGAGGAAGAAAATATATACACTATTGCCAAAAAAGTAGATGATGTCCCGTTTTGAAGGGAAAAATAAATGGTCACGTTAGCTAGAGAACATGCAGCGTTATAAGATTAAGACCCTCTCAATTTGGAACCTCATCAGAAGGTGGGGGAGTTCTGAATATTGGCACCCCTTGGAAACTGCTACAGACCGCCGAGAGGACTTTCGGAACTACGGATTTAACGTGCACGTACACCGCATGTACACGGTGGTCTTTAGTGGTACGCCGGTATCGAACCCGCAACCTTCCGGTTACGAGTCCAACGCCTTAACCACTGGGATATCACTAGAAAAACTCTATTCAAACATTCTGTGATAAAGCTGATTTTACGCCCCCCTCTTTTGCTTGCGCCCCTCGAAAGGGCTATCCCCGCTGCGACTTTGCTTAAAATATCCATTACAGGAGCTGCGAACTCAGGAAACTTGAGCGATACAAAAAACTTAAGCCCGAAGCACCCCACAGCTGTAATTCACGGGGGGCGTAGAATTGGCTAAATTAAAAATTTTTGTTAAAGGAGGGTGTCAAAATCAAACGCATTTTTCTTTTTACCAAGGTGATATAAACTTTGAATTTTATTTTTTACTCATTTCTTGTCTAATGACTTAAATGATTCTTTGTCGCCCTACATTACATTCCGATTGATCAGGGGTGCACTAATGGAGTGGAATCTTCCTCTGTAACTTTTAGCATGATCTTTCGGAATTTCATATCGTGAAAGAATTTGGTTTATTTATCATCTGAAAAATGTCTCTCATATCTCCCCGTTAAAATTTTCTACCTGCGCCCCTGAGCTTAGTTCCCAGTAAATGGACTCTTGCTGTTCTATGGACACAGTCATGTTTTATCCTCTAACAGATTAGAAAAACTATTTAAACATCCTGCCATAAAGCTGATTTTGAGCCCCTCGAAAGGGCTATCCCCGCCTCACCCTCGCTGCGAATTCAGGAAACTGAAGCATTCTTCAGTTATAATTCACAAGGGCGCAAAAGTGGCGAAATGAAAGATTTTTGTTTAGTAAGGGGCGTCAAAATCAGTCACATTTCCCTTTTGCCAACGCGATATAAAACACTTAAGGCTGAAGTATCCCACAGCTGCAAAACTGCAAAAATTTACTTTTTAATTTATTTTTCAGTTCTTGTCAAATGGCTTAGACGATTTCTTTGTCTCCCTCACTGTAGAATATATTCTGATGGATCACGGCGTACTAAGGGAGTGAAAACTGAAATATACCGTGTTTACTCAAGTAATAGTCCCCCATTTTTGTCAATTTTTCATGTGAAAATGTAGGTGCGACTATTATGCGGGGAACATCTACTACATAATATTGTAAGTATAAAGTTATTTTTTCTGCTTCAAAACAGGGGTGCGACTATTACGCGAGGGAGGCTATTACACGAGTAAACACAACATCTTCCTTTGAAACTTTTTTAAGCATGATCTTTTGAAATTTTATATTGTTTATTACTGTTATTTCGTTTATTTACGCTCTGAAAGTCTGTTCCTCCTGGAGTGATACATCTGTTTCATTTGGAAACAGGAGTATAGCCCGGTGTAACCTAGCAGAACCGTCCAAATTTTGCTCCCCCCACCCCTTTATGCAGCTTTAATGACGACTTCATAATTTTTCAGCCCCGGGAATCAGAGGCGGCATTTCAATTTTTCATTTAGGGGTGCAAGATTTGATGTACTAAAATCCAGAATATGAAATAAATAAAATGTCTTTTTTTTAATTTGGGGGTGCGACTGCGCTCCCTATTATCCGCACTTGCCCAGAATCATTATACTAATAAAATCCTGTCCTTTCCTCGCCTCTACAGATGCGGTGTATTGAAAAGAGAAACACTAATAAGAAAAAACTATATAAACCTATGTGATCCTTCTCACTTTGCACCCCCTCTTCTGTTTGCGCCCTATTACTGTTACGGCCCTGTTTGGAAAACCGATTCTAGAAGCTGAAAAACCTTAGGAAGTATCCCAGAACTTTAATTCACCGGGGCGCAGAAGTGGCTAAAAATAATATTTTTGTAAAGAGGGGCGTCAAATTAAGGGCATTTTCTTTTCCGCTAACTTGATCAAAAAAGAACAAAAAAATAGATTTTATGTAGCTTTGTTCAAAATTTATTATAGCTTGTCCTTTTATATTTTTTTGCGGCATTTCTTTTGAAGTATATCAGAAAGGAAGGTAACTTGAGAAACCATTTCTTTAAACATCCGGATAAGATCTGCAGTAAGGTGGCAGTGACAGCTCAAAATGATTATAGGAGGTAATGAATCAGCAGGTTCAAAGACCACCCCTACGGAAGAGGGTAATTTAGCATACCCTGGAGGTGGAGGCCTGGACACTGAGTGGACATCTGTTTCCCATGAATGAAAAAAGAAGCTATCAAAGAACGCTTCCTGACAATACACAGCGGCAACTTTAGAAGTGTTTAAAAGTATTTGTGACAATATTACTGTTTAAAAGCTTGATAATATTATGAGAGCAGTCAGTGCTGCGCCCATCTGAATAACAAAAAAAAAAAAAAAAAAAAAAAAAAAAAAAAAAAAAAGTGTATGCCTGTAATCTTTACGCGCGATTGAAGTAAAACTTCTTTGACGTTTACGACACATATCACTGAAATGATTAAACGTAAAATAAATATCATATTATAATTTAATTATATTTATTATTCATGTACTTTACAAAGATTATATAAATGTTATATTCATATTATTCATTGGAAATAGGTACTTGGATGTCATCATAATTTTTATGTATGAAATTATAGGTTTGTATGTGAAACATAAATTTAACTCTCTAAATTTGCTAATTTTCTTGAAAATACAGCATCTATCGTTGTACCGAAACGCGTTATTGATTGAAGTCGAGAAGTATTCATAGTTAGATCAAATTTTCTTTTAAAAAATCAACTAACGACTGAGATTCTAGAGAGCGAAAATTAACATTAAAATCTCCAGTAAGAATCATTGGTCATTCATGATAATTACTTAGAACCCAGGAAGTGTCCATGTTGTAGTATTATTCTTTAACTGTTTTCGTATACCATTGTTCCGTCTGGAGGTTGGGTCTAATGGGGAGGGGGGGGATGTCCGTAGTCTAGTATTATACTTTAACTGTGTTCTTTAATTGATGTTTTCCTCTGCTTGTGGGGTTCGAATGCAGATAGTGTAATTGTTGTTGTGTTTTTCTATCACAGTGTTCTTAAGCGTTGATTTCGTCTGCTAGTAGGTTTCGAATTATTATTCTATATCCATGTTTTTTTAAATTGCAGGTTCTGTCCATTGTTTGGGATTGATTGCAGCCGGGGTCCGTTTCTTACGTACTAACATTTCTTAAAATACATCTTTTGGGCAAAATAATAACAGACACGACATACATAATATTTAGGAGTTTAATGGCGTAACGGCCAAAGCAACTGGCATTTGACAAATAATAATATTACTTCACTTCGAAACTGTTGCGTATATTCACTACGAAATAGTATTATAAGACAATTATGTAATTTAAACACATCTGAAACCAGTAATTACTATATATCACGCTCATAAGTCTATGCATTTAATTTTTTGAAGTTCTGATAATTCAAAGATCTCCATTTACTTCGCCTCGATGAAAATATAAACAACCTGAGATGCGCAGTTACCCAGTGTGCGTAGCGCCAACTGTTTGCAACAACGGGGTTATCCAACTTTCTAAGCGAAGTGTCCCCTCATATAAATTTACCTTCGTGGGATCGAAGTATGTTCCTCCAACAGTGTTCTTAAACTAAAATTTCCCTCTGCTGTTCAGATCATTTGCAGCCACTGTCCCTTTAATTGTGGTGTTCCATCTCCTTGTTCTTAAACCGTTGTTCTGTCTTGAAGTTGGGTTAGAATCCAGGAAAAGTGTTCTTAAACTGACGTTTCCAACTACTTTTCCGGTTCGATTGCAGACAGGTTCCATTTCTTTGTGCTTTTCCAAAACCTTGTATATTATTCATCTAAAAATAAGGATTTTCGACAACCTCCTGTGAGGTTGGGATTACATGTAAAATATTATGTTGGATGTACCTTCAAAACGCTTATTGATATATAAATAAAGATTGATGTCTCAAAGAAACGGAGAGAAATCGCCGCTTCTTTCCCTAACAGGTTCCCCGTATTTTTACAAGATGAATGTTAAAGCGTATCACGAGTTAGTCAAAATACTAACCCAGCTTTCTAGTAATCGGACGCCAAATATTAATCACTGCACCAAGTCGTTTATTTTAAACGCGTTTGGCATGTGTATACACAATCAAGAAAATAAACGTTAGACCTCTTAAAAAGAATTTAATTCAAAAGTTATTTCCCAACGGAAATCTTCACAAACTCCTCAGAGTATAGAATTTTACTACTAGTTGCCATCGGCAAAACGAGATATTTAAATACATATTTTGTGGATAACGTTGCCATCTCAAGAAAAACTAAATAATCATAATAATGATAATGCATTTTCAACAATAAAGTCGGCGAAAAGAGCGAGCGGTCGAAAATGTAGGATTTTCCGTGGCTCTTCTTTTTCAGGCGCGCTTGCCGTGGAGTATATGACATACGTCACTTCCTTTACTGAGCGTTACTTCCGTCAGAAAAAAAATCTGAGTTATGCCCTAGTCACGACTAAAGAAGTTTTACTTAAAAAAAAAAAAGGAAAATGTTTGGAAACACGAAAAAAAGTGAAAATTGGCGCCCCTCGGTTGAAACTCAAGCGTAGGCGACCGCCTACGTCGCCTACGCCTCAAACCGGGGCCACCGCTAAGCAACGGGCCTGCTTATGAGTTGCCATCCCTAAAAATGAGTTTATCATTGAGGCCTGTTTTCCCCAGTCACAGTATTCTATTTTATTATTCTAAGTATTATTAATGTTATATTATTTTATTATTTTAAAACAATTTTTTTATACTTTTGTCGTACTAAAGAACTTTAGATGTAGGTAATCGTTTTGTGAATCTTGCGCCATTTTCTTTAATGAAAATTTATCCTAAAATTCGAACATTTTGCTCTGATTGTAAAGGTAAGTGAACGCGAGTATTTTTTATTCTTGTAAATAAGCATGACGTTGTGATACTATTTAGACAATTTAATTTTGCCAGTTGAAAATGTTATTTATCAGTTATATATGCCTATTATATAGGATAGAGCGCCATAGAGCGTATTTTATCAATTGTCTCCAATATACAGGATATCCCGAAAACACTGAAATGCGCTTTAATATATCATTTGTTAAAGATTAATCTTGAATTGTTTAAAATAACGTAGGAAATACGACTACGTTCATGAAATATTCATTATAAAAATGTCTTGTGTATTTAGTTATTTTAAAGTATACTAAATATCCACTTGTGAAACTAAAATAAGCAATCGTGAATCATGAGAGCAAGCGCTACTTTGTTTTTCCTTCAAATTATATGCATCTATTTTCTTTATGTAAATATGTATCATAGCAAACAAATTAATCATGAGTTCATACTTGAATTAGTAACACAATTTCTACTTAAAACTATATTAAATAACGTTTGAAAGCACTGGGAAGCTTAAGAAATGCCTGATGTATATGTGAAGGCTCGAGCATCCGTAGGCCTCTTTGGGTGGCTCATCAAAATACACGCGCAGGCCCGTTACTAATTGCGAAGGCCCCCCTCAAACCGGCCCTGAGAACTGCACCTCCATTACCCCACATTATTTTTGCTGCCTCGCTAGTGCGATCTCCAGGGGAATCTGATGATGCTGCCTAACCTCGCGATGTCGTCCGGGTATTTCGATGGGGATGCGCATTCGCAAAAAAAAAAAAAAAAAAAACCAATCCTGGAGCCGGAGGGCTGCTATGCTGCCGGGTTGGTGTCTTATGTTATGCGGCGAGAATAATTATAAGTAAAAAGGCTTTATTTGTTAAACGGATGGAAATTAGTATCGCCGAGGCCGTATCGTCGCGGTCTGTCATTAGTCGTTGTCCGATGCTGGGCGAGTTACGTTTCACAAAAAAAAAACACACAGATTCATTTTGCCATCTATATTTATTCACATTCGACGGGGGGGGAGACACGGTATTCGCGGATCTTTATGTTAGAACTGCACCTCCATTACCCCACATTATTTTTGCTTCCTCGCTAGTGCGATCTCCCGGAGAATCTGACGATGCTGCCTAACCGCGCGATGTCGTCTGGGTATCTCGATGGGGATGCGCATGCGAAAAAAAAAAAAAAATAAATAAATAAATCCTGGAGCCAGAGGGCTGCTATGCTGCCGGGTTGCCATGTGACAAGATCGCTAAAATTTTGGCAAAAAAAGGAATCGCTAAAAGTGTTATAATTATTTAATATGTGACGCCAGTGGGTTATTCCACAAAATATATTAAAAAAATGAAATGGTTTTTCAAAAATATATTAAAAAATGGGGGATACAAATAAAGAATTTAGATGACTCTTGTATAAATTAGTATCAGGTTGTAACGAAAGTTTTCCGCCAGATTTGCTTGAGTCAGCTCACGCGGTACCCAGCTATTGACCTTATATGTCAAGGTTATGCGATGCTTAGCGCGACTAATGGACATGGCACTAAAGTCTAACTCTTTTAGCTAGCTCTCGTGGATGAATATTTTATCTTCTTCCACAAATTCTCGTAGGCGGGCCTCATCAGCATTAGTAGTCTGGTCAGAGCGCTCTGCTTCTTTAATATCCTAGTCCTTGTTTTTGAACTTTCGGTACCAAATCTTCACAATGTCATATGTTACAACAGTAGTACCTTAAGCTGTACACATGATTCAGTGTCATTCTGTAGCTGACTTTTTGCGACAGAACTGAGAGTAAATGATGGATCAATCTGGCAGCGTGGTAGTTCCACTTCAGACACCTTATACTTAATAATAACGATATTGTTTTACGGATTTCACAACACAGTGCTCTAAAACAAGTCTTTTCTTTCAAATAACAAAAATCGTTTTACAGAATATTGGCAAAGACACCAACGCGAACTGCTTGTGCAAGCAATACTTGGAGTGGCGGAAAACTTTCGTTACAACCTAATAATTAAGTTAGGTAAATAGATAACCTATGTCATAGGATAACATATTAGTTAGGTAAATAAAGAACATATGTTATGGCATAACAATTATAAATTTTCAATTGTGACGTCAAGTACCAAACACTCTCAAAGCAATGGATTTATTGAGTCTATGGTGAAAAAGTTCAAGTTGCATTATTTGAAATCAGAAAAAGAAGATTCTTACTTAACGTTGCTAGCTTTAAGGACCACACCACTAGAAAATGGATACAGTCCAGCAGAACTTCTAATGGGGAGAAACTTAAGAACACCTCTACCACACACATAACAACTGTACGCAAATTACTATCAAAATTAATTGATCTAAGTTCTCTATGAGAAAGAAGATAGAGCAAGCAGGCAGAAATATTACTTCAATCATCACCATCACACAAGAGAACAATCTTCTTTAGTTCCTGGTCAAGAGGTGTGGATACCTGATATAATGACCTATGGAAAGGTAAAAAGTGCTCACGAAACTCCGAGATCATGCATCGTTGAGATACTGCACGCCATCCTCAGAAGAAATCGTACATTCCTGCATCCTTCTCCAATTCCATCATCTTTTACTTGAGATGATGATGAGAAAATACCAAAAATGAGTGTCAACAAAAAGAACCAGACGATTGTGGTGGATAACTTCCTGGATGGTGTACCGCCAGATGTCTCCAGTTCCAATAGTTCCAGAATTATGAACTGCCCAAACGAATAATCCAAGCCATATGGAGAACACCGGTGTACAATAAAGATATTCTGTGTAGTTAATAATATTACAAGATATTTACTATTTATCTACACTCTTTAAGTAAAGTAATTACACTTATTTAAAAAATCTGATCTCATTATTTAAAACAAATCTGATTATTTTGATTTAAAAAAATTGCTTCATGCAGGTATTTATATAAGAGAGCATGTTTAGTTTTTTTGTATAGGGAGCAAGTGATGCACTGCTTGTTATTCTTCAAGTCCATACTGACACTATAATAAGTGATAAAGATGTCAAGGAAGCTGCAATTATTTCTGTGCCAGCATATCCATCTGTATATGCTTTCGTTATGTATTAAGAATAAACATTCCAGTTCTGTGGAAAAAAATAACTTGTCTATTCTGTGTCCTTTATACCCATGGTAGATTTTTGCTTTCACTGATAACTCTAAAGTAACTTTTAAGTATACACCTTTTAAAAGTTTTTTAAGACACACATTTTTAACATTATATTAATCCATAATTGTACTAGATTAAAACTCAAAGTAAAGTACCAATAATTTTTATCTGATCAGTTTTCAGCAAAGGATAGCAAAATTTGAAGACATTCCAGACAATTTTTCATTTCAAAATCCTAGGACATTCCAGGCCTTGAATTTGTTTTTTGTAAATTCAAGGACGTTACAGGTTTTCAGGAATGGGTGGCCATCTTGCATGTGAAACAATATGCTGATATGTGATTGCTTCCATATACATTTCTAAATTATTCTTAAATTTTATATTATATTCTAGGTTTTCACTTAAATACTTCTCTCATGGCATTATCTTAGCAAGCTATGGGAAACTGTTCATGTTGCCACTGCTGATATGGAGTAAAAATGATCATTATTGTGAAATTTTAATACTAACATTTATCTTCTTTTCACAAGTACAAGTTATTAAAGGTAGGTTGGCAAATCTTTAAAAAATAAAAAAAAAAGTCTGACGTAGGCACCTCAACCTTCTTGTTTGTTTATTAAATTATACACACTTTTGGTACACTTCATTAGAAACTGAGATATAGTATTCAGGGGTCGATTCAGGAATTTTTCCCTGGATCCCATTTTTGTGAATTTTCATACCAATTAAAAGAATTGATAAAACAGATTAAAATATAGGGTAAAATGCCAATGAAAAGAGCCGTTTTAGTCAATTGTAATTTTGTGAAGGGGCCGCAAAACAGACCCAATTTTCAACTGCATCGACCCCTGGTACTACAATATTACAGAGGTTTAGGAATTTCTTGCCAAATATTACATATTGTTGAGCTTGATTCAGTACTAGAAACTTTTTTTTGACACAAAACTGACAGCTCTGCCAAATTTTGGGCATAGCCAAAACAATGGTTGTCCATACTTTCAATGTATTGTCATTTCAGTGACCCTGTAAATAAACTACTCAGTTAATTACAATCAACAAAGGAGGTGCACAACTAGATGTTACAACAAGTCCTAAAACATAAAATTTCAACATTCTATGGCTAATTTTTTTTCAAATTATGCGAGTTCAAAGAGAGATTGAGGGATTCTCGCCCCATATTTAAAAATCTCGCCGAAAGGAATTGCAGGTGCGGGAATCTCCTGCCACGAAAAATTTACCATTTCCTAAGAGAATTTTGCTTTTTGTAAGAGCACTTCCTGCTTCCGAGAAATGCCCTGATTTTCGGATAATTTGGTTGCTCCTAAAACATAGAATTTAGCTTAAGAAATCTTAAAATACAAAGCATATAAGTGGTGCCATCATCTGCCGATTTCAACATAACTGCACATCCCCCCCTATCAAAATCGAAATTCCCCAGCCTTTTATCTACTACACACCTGACATTTAAATGCAGCACATGCTTTAAATCACCCCGTGTCTAGCTGGAAGCTTAATCCATCGTTACTATTAAGTAAGTTTAGTTCCACTGGGCTTTGGAGAAGGCTGAACATATTTTCGATTTATTGCATAAGATTATTCTTTATCGTAGCGTGTGCATATAAAATGCTGACAGTGTCATAGCTAGGAAGGAGTGGTCTGCGACCAGGTGTTACCCTCAAAGGGGGACACTAGATGGCTTGCATAGGAAAAATTCAAAGAATGTACCATTTTATGGGATTTTGAAAAAAAAAATTCTGACATAAAGTGAGACAGTCATTTGTCTGTCTTGGCAAGTCTGAAATTTTGCACAGAAACATAGCGTCTAAATTAGATGTGCACCAGTGAACAAAAACTTTTTTCAATAGTATAGGAAGCTGACCCGAAAGAATCAGGGGGGTGATACCACTTATATTCACCCCAGGTGTTGCCCACTGTAGCTATGCCACTGCATTCCGAAATATCTAACAACGTCAGAGCGTAAAATCAGAGATATTGGTATGGACGTGGACACTGATCTACTGAAATGGATAATTCCAATTATGAAAATCAGGATGTCTCTCATCCCCTCACCCCCCCCCCAAAAAAAAAAGTATATGTAAGACAAATTTCAGACTCTGTGGCTAGTTCAATATACGTGGATGAAATATTGCTCTAACAGACATTGTGACTTGCTCTTTTTTTTAAAGATTTCAGCAGTAAGTGTTTTGAGACTTTAACAAAGCATGCATCTAGCACTAGCACTGTACACAATCGCCAATGAAAATCAGTTTTCAGGGGTGGTGCAGCTCAAGGGCGGCTCCAGGCTGAATTTTCGGAGGGGGCCATTGAACTTTTTAGATAGTCTATAAATTGTTTCAAATGCCAATTGAACGTGAGGAATCGTTAAGTATATGAATCTAAAGTTCAAAAACAAAAAGTTCGGAGGGGGCTATGGCCCCTATGGCCCCCTCGCTGGAGACGCCCGTGGTGCAGCTGCACCATTTACATGTTTTACAACCTAATTTTCACAGAGGCGAGGATAGACATTGGTGATATGGGAAACTGCCCATGGCCTCATGCTTTCAAGGGCCTCGCATAACATAGTTCTCATGAAAGGATCTTAGCATGGTCTTGAACCTAAATATTTTTCCCTAAAAATCGGAAAACTAATCATTTGAAATCTTATTTCACCATAATAATATGTGAATGTTCCTTAGCACATTTTAAAAGAAAAATCATACATGTCCTCTTAGAAATATTTTCTGGTTACAAGCTTGTATCTCAGACATAGTTACTGTATATTTGAGGGTGCACTTCATATAAATAAAACCTGACTCAAGGTCGTGGTACACAAATTAAAATAAACTATAGGCTCTAAAAAATTCAGAATCAGTCTTTGTAAGCTGTATTACACTCTATAAAAAATGAAAAACTGCCTTTTATGAAACATCTAGAAAAAATTTTGAATCATACAATTGTACAAAAAATTTTTTTGAAAAGTAGCACATTTTGTAAAATGTTCAATTTTTAGAAGTCCTTTACTTTAACAGTCGATCTGACTTTCTTGGAAAGTAGTGTATTTGTGCCTAAAAAATGATCACTTATATCTGGCCAGCCGAGAGGGGGGACAATTGGCCCAGGTCTGGAGGACGTATGTTACGAATTTTTAGTGTATAAATCCCACAGGAAAATAAAATATATCCCAAAACCTTTAATAAAAAAATCTGATGTGTCCAACACATGACTTCCTTGCACGTCCATTAGATCAAAAATATTTTCGACGCATTTCCTCAATTTATTTGTTTGAAAGAGATAAAATATCAATAATAGTAAGGTTTAGCGATTTCCAGCCAAATAGTTCTATATCGCCAAGCTGAGTTCAATTTGAAAGATTTCCTTCTGACACTTTATTTGGCGATATTTCACCAAAAGCCGACAAACTTGAGATAGTCTGCGAGATTTTGGGGATAGACAAAGTAGTCATTGACCACAGACTTTCAATGAATTGAATGCATCCATACACCTCAATGTATTCAAAGTTATTTGGCTCACCCTGTAAATAAATTCTCAGTCGATTGCTGTCAAAAAAGATATTGAAAACTGTTAGATATTACAATAGTTCTAAATACAAAAGTTAAAAAATCTACGGGTTAGTTTTAGAGTTATACAAAATACGAAATAATTTTTAGCGCCAAATTTGGCGATATTTCGGCGAAACTCGTCAATATCGACGACATTTGGCGAGATTTTAAGCATGAACCAAACAATGACAGATTATCGCCAAATTTGGCGATATTTCGCCAAAACTCGCCAATAACGATGACAAATGGCTATACTTTGGGCATGGACCAAATGACTGACTATCGCCTAATTTGGCGATATTTCGCCAAAACTCGCCAAGGTCGAGGACAGACGGCGAGATTTTGGGCATGTACCAAACAATGACTATCTACAGTAGTATTATATTGAAGATGTCCATAGACATTAAAGTACTGAAATTCTTTCCGGTGGTCCTGTAAATTGGGTAGATTGGAATCAAAAATCGAGATGCACAACTAGATGTTACAACATTCTTATATATGAAATTTCACAATAGTTTTTGAGATTTGAGAGTTAAATATGCACACACGTACACCAAAAGTCGCCAAGCTTGGCGACTTTTGGCATAGTTCTTGAGGGAGGCACGTGACCGTGGTCGGACCATTACCTAACTTATGTGGTAGGACGGTATTGTGCTTGAAATGGATGAATGCCCCTAAAATTGCCATTCACCGTAATGTATTGGAAATCTTTTGAGTGTTCCTGTAGCAGAACTATAAATGATAAAGACACTTTTTTTAATGGAGAAATTCATTTTCTAACTCTTTACAGCATATATCACTTCTGAGTCGTTTGAAATAGCCCAATACCTCTAAAAAACGCTTTGATGAATTTCGGCCCTTAGAGCGTAATGTATTTCGAATCTTTTGGGCGGTCCTGTAGATAAACTATTCAGTCGAATGGAACCGAAAGGGGAGGTGCACAACTAGATGTTACAACAATCCTAAATATAAAGTTTCAACATTGTACGCCTAACAGTTTTTGAGATATGCGAGTTTAATGAATTTCGGCCCATTGAGCGTAATGTATTTCGAATGTTTTGGGCAGTCCTGTAGATAAACTATCCAGTCGAATGGAACCAAAAGGGGAGGTGCACTACTAGATGTTACAACTATCCAAAATATGAAGTTTCGACATTCTACGCCTAATAGCTTTTGAGTTAGGCGAGTTTAATGAATTTCGGCCCATAAAGCGTAATGTATTTCGAATCTTTTGGGCGGTCCTGTACATAAAATATCCATTCGATTGCCACCAAAAGGGGAGGTGCACAACTAGATCATAGAACAATCCTAAATATCAAATCTCAACATTTTACGACCAATAGTTTTTGAGATATGCGAGTTACATACATACGTACGTACGTACAGACGGCATGGAAAAACTGGCCACAGTAGACTCGCCGTTGGTCAAAATGAGTTGCAGACGCGTTAATATGATCGTGCATGCTAGCCTACGATGAGATGCATCGAAAAAAATTTTAAAATTAAATTTAGAGGTAGTCAAAATCGGGTTTTTTGTCGAAATTTGGCCCCCAAAATTTTTCGGGATCACATTACTTCCTTATACTACGTACAAGGAAGTAAAAAGTAAATGCTCTAATACATTATCTACTGATGTTTTTAATTCATACTTACCGAAATCGACCTGTGGTATTAACTCTCACTTGTGTTTGCTAACATCCCCCCCCCCACACACACACACTACATTATTTATTTGTCTACGAATTTTATAACTCTAGTTTTCAAACAGTGAGTACTCAACATTTAAAAAAGTCTTAGATTTAGTTGTATCAAGTTATTCTCTCTATACAGTAAGAAAGAATTTCAAAATTATATGTACATCACTATATGTCAGTGGCGTAGCCAGAAATTTTTCATGGGGGTGTTACGACTACTGCAACTCATATATGCATACATCTGTGTGATAAGGGAGTGAAGAATATACATTTTGTATGGCAAAAAATTCCTCATGGGGGGGTTATGAATCCCCCCTAATCCCCCCATGGCTACGCCCCTGCTATATATACAAAATAATTCTGATAAAATACTTATAATTTTTTATGTCAGTTTTATCATGTACAAAGTTTTGTACACATGGCCAGCAGTACATGAAAGTGTACTAATTCTAAAGTATATAAAAAATTTTCTAGATATAAAAGAAATGAAAGTGTTTTTTTGAGGGGGAGAGGGGGGGTGTCTGTCGTAAATACCTGCCCAGGGACCCGAAAATCCTGTCGGCAGCCCGACTTACATTATTGTTTTACAGTGAAACATAGTAGTAAATAGTAGTGACATCAAAACAGAAACTAATTTCAACATCACGGCCAACAAAACATATTTTTGTAAATAAAAACTGCCACATAGCCACGAGAATAGTGCATATCATGATGAATGGAAGCTACGACCATGCTGAGACGAACCTGCTTTTTTCTTATGAATGGACGATTTTGGTGTTGGTCAATTTTCTTTTAGTGGTTGTCATTTATCATCTTCTTTCCATATGTTAAATGGAGTTTCAAGCAAGACGTAAACTGGATAATAACGGGACTCCATGTTTCAAAATGGTTAAATCATAGATTCCAATAACACATGGACACAGTAACAAATAAAACTAAAAACGTTCAACCTTCCCAGACAAAAAAAAAACTATTGTTTCCATTAGAATGGGCTAGAACAGCGATTCTCAGCCTTTTAACGTCGTGCCCCCCCCCAACAAAGGCTAACTTACAGTGGCGCTCCCCCCCCCTCCTCAAATTTTTCAGCATACATTATGTTTTTTAATCTTTAATAATGAACATTTTAAGCGAAAATGGATATATTTTTGAGTAAAAATGAGAATAAATAAGATCGTTTTTTAAAAACATGCATCACTACTTGCTCTTCAGTTTTTCTCGCCCCCCCCCCTCTGCAAACGTTCTGCGGGGGGCGTGCCCCCCTCAGGTTGAGAAACGCTGGGCTAGAACATAAATTCTCTGTGTCTTATTCTCTCCCCCACTTCGTCCGAGCCAATCAGTTAGTCGAATTGACTAGTGCAGCCGTAGTCAGAAAACCTTTCTTCAGCTGAGTCTTAGCTACGTACCCCCTATGCTATCCTATGCCAGAGAGACTGTTTACATAGTCGTTACCATGGCAACGGTGCGGCCAATTTCTTTATCAGCTATGAGGGCTGTACCAACGACTTTCGCAGTTGAATTGCGGGAAGATTAAAGGGCTTTTTTTCTGAATGAGCGATCCGACAGTTTTCAGAATAAAAAAATATTACAATACTTTTTTTTTTTTTTGAGATTTTTTTTTAAATTTACCATAGGAATTCCATAATTCTAATCTGAATTTAAGAAAATTTATAGAATAAATTATTTTAAAGTATGTGCTGATAATTTCAAGTGCAGCCCGGGAGTACTTGCTGTATCCTACAAACCGCCACTGTAATATGCCTCATGTGACCTGCTACATTGACACCAGTTGCTTTATTACTCACTACCAAACTGCTTTATTTAAGAGATCTTGTATGTAACAGATACGATTTTGTATAAATATATATGCTCCTTAATTCCATATAAAATTTATTTACTAGTAAGCTATTTAGTATATCAATATAATAGACTTTTTTATTTATATTACCGACTTCAAATAGACTATTTGACTATAATTTCAAATCTATCTTATGTATATCTGGATAAACACAAAAGGAGCTTCAATAATGGATGCTTCCGAATAATATTGACAATTTTTGAAATTATTAACTATATTAAAACTTGTCGTTTGTAGTTTTTCTTGTATTAAATTGCTTTATTTATAAACAAACAGTGCACATATAAAATTAAAATGAATTTCATATCACTAGAACTCTGCAAAAGACTAGTCTAGATGGAATCAAATCTGATCTCCATACCCATGGTCCCTACCTACCACATTGTTTTTGGTTCCACTAAATGCACGAGCACGTATAACGCATGTACTGGATGAGTTTTCGGCAGTATCGGGTATTCATCGGGCAACCCTACTGTCCAGAGCAATGTCGTATATTCTTGACTGAATACTAATATGGTATTGTAAAATCATAATTTTGTTTCAAAAATGGAATATTTATAGGGGCGCCACCTCCCGAGACTCGGTTTAATTATGATGTTTTCCAACTGAATAAGTACATGGACTAGTTAAATAGTACTTTTGTTTCGAAGGCTGAATTTTTTTTTATGTAGGGGCGCTAAATCGGTGTTTGCACAAAGGCGCCTGGCACATTAGTGACGGCCCTGCCTTTAGCTGCTTGAGTCTCCTTGATGATATCTTTCTTAGCTAAGATTGTGCATACTGTAGACCTGTTCAAGCCATACTGTCTTGCCACATCGGCCATCTTCTGTCCACTTTTTATTTTACCTATAATTTCTTGCTTATTCAAAGGAGATGAAAAATGATTTTTGGTCCATTGGGTTTGGCAACCCTGCACATTATCCTCCGAGAGCAGAGAAGTGTTCGTTAGAATTCGTTTTAGTTCATTATCCAAATATGTGTTTGTTGTTCGAGCACAAAAATCTTTAGTGAAAGTGTTCGTTGCACGATTTGTTTGCAGTCCGAATTGTTCGTTAACCGATCGCCCATTGTATAATCTCTTGTAAGAACATGTGTTTCTGTTCTTTTAACAGTTTCTTAACTATCATAGTGCCATCTAGAAGACAACTAAATAAAAGACTTGCACACCTTGGTAATGACAGTTACCTCTAGGGACAATTTTAAAATAAGTACTGTTAATAGATTTTTTTCTCTGTACATTTAAAGTTTCATATATATTTAAAATAGAGAAATGAAAATTTCCTAAATAATTATTGCCTTTATTTTAAAGCTTTCCAGTTCATTAAAATAAAGGTTCAAATAATAAAGTTTGAAGTTTGGGACAAGCTTTGGTAATGGCCTTTACAACTTTAATTTTTTTTTAAATATTGAAATTCACTTTTTTATATATTTAACTAGTTCTCACCCTACTAGCAATTTTGTTCGGGCCTTCACCGGCCACGTAGCCTTGAGCCGATGAGAAGGAATCGGGCCGTTCACTTTGAAAGTGCTCGGATACACGCAGTTCATGTCCCCTCGGACGTGGAGACGTCCGAAGTAGTCTAACCGTTGAGTTTTCATCGGTTTGGACACCGATATAGGGAACCGGCCCGTTCACTTTATGCATGAGGCTGGCCAAACACCGGGGTGAGCATCACTTTTCGATAAGTTCTTATGTGATGTTGACATGCATTTAACCCTTTCCGTCCCTGCGATGCAATTCGAATGATAACATTCACAAGTGTTTTACAGATTTCTTTTATCTTTGAAATGTATTTGTAATCGCATTTTCCTTATATGATAATGCAGTGCAGAAGCAATACAGTATAGAAGAAATACACTTTTACTACGCGGCGCATATGCATGCATGTAGGTCGTCGTATACTCCATCTATTTACGTATATAGTCGTACTATATACGTAACTATACTATACGTTAACGTACTATAGTCGTATACTCCATCTACGTATGACGTTATATACGAATGTTACATGTTCGATTTGTTTTAACTAGTCCGAGCGCATAGCGCTCTGAACTAGAAGACGGAAGGTGTCTGGTTCAAAACCAGGTCGCATCCGCCGACCTAACCGTTCGGAGTTTTCCGTGTTTTCCACTGAAATTTAGCGTAAATACGGGTTAGGACAATTTAGAAAGGCCCCCCACGGAGGGCACCCCATCTACAGGCCTAGATCCCCCGTGTAGATAATTGGCCTTAACCCTTTAACGCGCAGTGATCCCGCTCTGGGAACACCAAACTCTGACGTTTTGACTGTTGCCAGTCACGAAGAATAGATTTGATTTCTATAAAAATAGTTGCGGGTGACATAGCTCCACGAGAATCCTTTACTTTTTAGCACGTCATTTCCCGTATAAAAATCGTCAGGATTATTTTTAACAGCACTGACATCTGCTGAAAAATGGAAGAATGCGAAAACAGCTGGATAGATTGCCCAATGCTGAAAAAGGGCAGCCGTTGCCATCGCTCAACTTAACTACCAGCAAGATGGTGGACGATCGAAACGCGCGCTGGCTGTACGCGCGCACAGCCAGCTGCGTCAAAAAAGGGTCTCTAGATCTGTCGCACGCGATGAACGTTTCGATCGTCCGCCATCTTGCTGGTAGTTAAGTCGAGCGATGGCAACGGCTGCCCTTTTTTCAGCATTGGGAAAGGGTTACGCCTCAAAGGGTTAATCCCAGAACTCGCTTTAACTAGTATTTTGGTAATGTCTGTACGTAGGCATGCTGCATTTTCGATCTAGTTTGATTAAATTTGAGGGACGTCTGCTCGTATGCATGTATTTATGTACGTATATTCTTGTGTAATTCGATTAACTCAAAGAGGAATAGCCGAAGAAATTTCAAATGAATAGTTTATTTACAGAGTTATATGAAAGACTTTCGGTGCATTAAAGTCTATGGACATGCCTTTCACATTAAAAATCCCTGAACTATCTCTGTTTAGCTCATGCCCAAAATATTGCCAACTGTCCCCAAGCTTGGTAAATTTAGGGGCAATATTACAAATTTTGGCACTAAAAATAAGTACGTATCTCGAATAAAAGTAAAAACTGTTAGCCATAGAATATTGAAATTTTGTATTTAAGATTGTCGTAACATTTGGTTCTGCACTTTCATTTTTGATTACAATACAATGGCTAGGGTCACTATTTGGGTCATGCTTAAAATCTCGCCGTTTGTCGCCAAGCTGACGAACAAAAGAAAAATGCCAATTTTTCAGCCAGGAATAAGTTTTCAATGCTGAAATCTCATCCTGGTGATATCTCTTACGCTTAACGAGATACTGAAGTATCGCATTTCAGTTTCCAATATATTTAAATAGAGTGCATCAAGAATGCGTAAAGTTTAACAGCCATACAAGAAAATTGTGCAGTTCACATTAGGACTTTTTTGTGATAGGAAATCGACTTTCCGAAGTTTCTTGAATTAGCTTACAATTTAAAAAAGATTATTGACCACTGGAACCTATGGAACTAGCTTACAGTTTTGAAAAATAGGTTTTTTTTTAAAAGCCTAGACCATAAGACATAAGATCGCTATAATAATTTTTAAAATAAAGTAAATTCCAAAAATTTTTATTGAAATTATTCTACACAAAATATATCATACACATAATTTACAAAAGAAGTATTTTCTTTGAGTTTTGCAGCAGCATCTTCAAACATCTTATTTTATGAGCAGCTTCTAGGGAAAAAAAAAGAAAATTTTTAGAACTTAATTAACACAAAGAATAGGAAATGCAGAGTAAGTCTGCTTCATAGGTTTTTTTACATAATTTCTATATCAGGGATTTCCAACCTTTATATTACTTCAACTCCCTAGAAAACGTTTTTCTCTGAATAGACCCCTGCGTTTTCCCCAACTCATCGGTATCTCGAAAATTTTTCCCAATGCACTCACAAAGACAGCAAAGCATTAAGTGAAAGAAATTTTTCATGTGTCCGGCAGTTAGAACAGTTGGTTAAGCTCAGTTCCCATTGGAACTCCGAAAGGGAAGCAGCACCTGCTTGGCCAGTGCCTAGAAAGGTAAACTCCTTTCTCGACTGAGGCTGATGTAAACCGTGTACGCTGTAGGGAATTAATGCACGAAAAATGTGTTATGACTTCAATGTTTTCGATGTTCAATCCATATCTCTCTTTGGGGTACAAATTCAGCTCTTATGTCATCCAGCTGTCATATGAAATTGGTCCAAAATTTAGGAGGGAGACCCGGGATAAGTCGGTATTCCCCTTACTGGTGATCAGCAAAAAGAAAGCTTCCCAATTAAGGCCATTTTCGTTTTATATAAAGGATCTGATCCCGCTCTGCAGTTGGCCAGAGGGTTTCAAAGCAACAATAACAATTTTCATGTTCTGCGTTTGCAGAATTTACCATGATTCAGACTGCAGGATGCAGAAAATGACCCCAAAGACGGATTTTTACATATGCTTTCTTTTTTTAACTTTTGAACCCTCTGAAGTCTTATTTCATGTCAGTTTGTTTGTTTGTGTTGTGATGGCAACGCTAAGGGTGGGCGATCATCCTAGTATGAGGGGTTATCTTAAAATGTAATTTTTAAAAATATAATTTCCAAATTTTGTACATCACTTCATTAGTGTATGGGAATGCTTTTGTACGAGGGTCATATAAAAATGTTGAAAGTGTAACTTTTTGAAAATTAACGAGAGGAATTTTTTGAACGGAGTCTTACTTCCGACCTCATTTTGAACACTTTTCTCAATTTACGCTGTCCACTTATCTCTAATAGATAACGAATTAAAGCCCGTTACCACCTTTTTGGGACACCCTGTATCAGTCTGGTTTATAGTATCCACAGGTTCTGAAATCATCATTAACCAGTGTTCTGCTTCAAAAAAAAAAAAAAAAAAAAAAAAAAAAGTGGTCTACTTTAAAAAAGAAAAAAAAATCACTGTATTTACGTATACTATTTCTAAGCTAATCTAAATTCATCAACGCGGGTTTCGAAGTTTATAAAGCGAAACAAAACAGTCGTTTGAATATCAAATCAATGCTGTACAGCTTCTCATTTCCATAACCCTAAAAATCTGCGCTTTATGCCTTTGGAAACTATCTTGGCGAGTAATCGCATCGTTTGGCTTTTTTTTTTTTTTATGGTCAACGGATGCAAATAATCGGTACTTATTTTACCGTCGATAATTCACGCCACCAAGTTTTTTCGCCAAAGGATTGCAATGCACTACATTGTAACAATCAATCTGACGTATTCCACACGCACAGAAAATCGCTCTTTTTGGCTGACTCAGTGTAAAATACATAAGTACCAAATAGGCTTGTTTTGGTCGGAAGTATGATTTTTTTATTAGATTCAATGAAGAATTTACCCGTATATTTTAAAACTAAAAAGCGATTAACTGTATGAACTAGTGTAAATTACACACTGTACGCCGTGTAAAGATAGGAAATAGATACTAATAAAAAATAGTGTTATTCCATTAGTGTTATGCAACAGTATGAAGAGAGAAAAAAATAATTACAGAGATTTGAACTTATACTTTACTTATATTAGACAATACTATATTAAAAATGTCAAAAATTTGTTACAAATGATAGTTATACGTACCAATATAGACTAATCACCACCAAAAAACTTCTTCAGTTTTTTTCGTCTCCTATTCTTATGAAAACAAACATGGCGTCTGCCGGTAGATACTCGGATGTTGCCATCGCTCGACTGTTGCATGAACAGAGCGCATGTGCCAATTTTCATCGGCTCAATGCCGCTCGGCCGTTATGCGGGCCGAAATTTCTTTTCAGTTCAGCGTATTTTGATCAAATTTAGGCATATGGCCCGATAACTCAGGCCGGATATCGTTCCGATCATCGTTTTATGGGTACCGGACCGATCAGTGTCTGCCGCACACATAACAATCATCGTTTTTAGATGGAATTCCGTGTCTGGGCCGAGTACCGAATTTCGGTGAGCGATGAGTTGCGATGAATGCCGGTGGTTGGCCGAGCAGAAACTGGGAATTGTTGCTTGTAGGGCAGTGTAGTGCTTGTAAAGAATTGTTGACAAGAAATTTAAACATCTATGACTGGTTCTCTTAATTGACATTTTTAGCCAAGGACATAAAACTTACCATTATCTGAGAATGCCACAGTTTAATGGTATCAGTAACAGCTGCATTAGCTTCAATTGGTTTTATTGTTTTAAACAACATCTGATACAAATTATTTGATGTACAAACTGCTGTACCAATAAATTCATTCCTATCATTATATATGTGAGCATGGTCATTCATTTTTACCATTTTCATTTCTTTTTCCAGTAACTACACCTTCAGAGAAAAGATTCTTCTTCAGGTCTGGATTGTAGAGAACATTTTGCACTTCACCTTTTATTCACTTACCATTGATTGATTTCAAAATCATCATATCTCCCTTTCCCTTTATAGGAAGCTCAAGATTATTTCCAAGGCAAATGGTTTCATTTCTTTGAAATTATTAAGGTAGTTCAGATTGTAAAGTCATGTGAGCAAAAGCACCACTGTCCATTGTCCAATGGTCCTCAGTAAAATTAAGAGATTCTTGGACTTCTGATCTAAATGCATTGTGACTACTCATCTTTCCACTTGGTCTGGAACGACAGTCTCAAGCAAAATGTCCCTTTTTGTGACAGGAATAACATGTTAATTTTGATTTATCAACACTTTTCTTTTGGTTATTGTATTTTGTTTCAGCCTGGTATTTTTTTATTGGAATCATTCCCTCTTCTGTTCATACCTCTTGGTTTGTTTTTATTGAAGCTTGCTGACGATGAAGAATGCAGTTTCCTCTTGTTTGATTTGATCTACAGGGCCTGATTATGGCCTAGGCACAGTAGGCCCGTGCCTAGGGCCCCAGCTTTTTTATGGGGCCCCAAAAAGTAAGAATTTTTTTTTTACAAATTTATAAAAACACCACAATTGCTAACAAAAGAAGCTGAGGGTCCCAGATGAGGGTCTACGATAACTAAGGTTTTTTTTAAGGCATGATGAAAATCATCTCACAATTCTTACTTTTGATTATGTTTACGTTTGCTATGTTATTTAACAATAAGAATGCTGAGAAATCAGGATGTATAACTTGAAATATTCCATCATATTGTTGGAAATATGGCACTTTATTGCTTACATGTAATTACAAAAAGTATTTTAATTACAGAAAATAATTTAAATGTATACAGTCCCATAAGAATTTGGATTTGAAATCATAATAATTCTTCAATTTGCATAAATTTTGTACATACTAAAAATTTCACGGGGGGGGGGGATAGTCATTGTTGGAGTTGGGGGGGGCCGAAATAATGCTGTGCCTAGGGCCCCGAAGTACCTTAATCGGGCCCTGTTGATCTAAGAATATTTCTTCATCGATGAGTCTCGCTGTGAGATTTGAGACAGTTTGCCTACTTTCATCTATTGACAAGCTTGTCTAAAATTCTGTTATTTTTGTGGCAAAGTTCCTAATATTTTCGTCACTATCATAGCATCACTTACACTTTCATCAGCATCTTTTATTTTGTGAGCAAGGCTTCCAACTTTAGCAATATGTTGTGCAACAGTTTCATTGGAATCCATTTTTAGCTGATGGAATTTATCAAGTAGCAGCATTTTATTGAAGTCTGATCTCTGTCTAAAAATCGAGTCCAATTTATCCATTACTTCCTTAGATGATCACAACTTTCTATTAAATTTATTTGTGTCAATTCCATAGCAGAAGTGATTGCATACATTGCTATTGTATCATCTTTTTCCCATTTTTCAAGTCTGCAGCAGCATCTTCTGGTTTTGTTCTTATTCCATTTGATACTTTGAAAACACCTTTTGCTTTTAATGCACATTTTATTTGGAACTTCCATTGTGAGTAATTTTTACCATAGAACTTGTTTATTGAGGATATCTCAATGCTAAACATGTTGAACTAGCTAGACCTAAACTGCAGCAGGATTCTTCAATCAACTTTATGCAACATATGCAGTAGAACACATCTACTTGTAAAGATTTAATATCTTCTAAAATAAACAGAGTAATCCTGGGCTCATAACCTCTTAGAATGCTAAATTAAACTTGTTATTATAGCTTTATTCGGAACAAGTTAAATTACAACATGTTTACAATGCTCACTACATAACAAGAACAACTGTTGCCACTCAAGTAAAGATAAAAATTAAGATTTTAAGTGTTGCCACAACCAGGGCTGGGAAGTAGCACACTACAAGTAGCGAAACTACAGCAATCATTACTTTTTTTTGCAGTTTGTAGTGTAGCGTGCTACTTTTTTAAAAGAGTAGTGTAGCATGTAGTCCTTACAAAGTAGTTTGTAGCGTGTTTCGGAAGCGACTTTTTAAGCTACTTTTGCCACGTCATCACTTCTGGCGATTGATCATCTGTTGCAATTGCTCTTACTTCTGACTCCAAGAATAGAACTGGAGTTAATAAGGAACAACCAGTCCCCCCACCACCACCACCACCACTGAGGCAGCACACACCACACGCACACAAGTGAGGGAAGAAGACAAGAGAAGGGGGTTTGCTTTGTCTGAAGCCTGACCATGTACAAGCTTTTGATCATTTTCAGTTTCTCAGTATTATTTGTTGAATCACCACTCTGCGAGAAAGAGGACAGAAAAAGAAGAAAGAAAGAGAGGTCCAGAGCTGATCATATTTAGATGGGGCTCCGGGTTACTTCGGGCATGGCTCACTGGGATAAGAATGGGCTGTCCGAAAACCAGTTTCTCCTATTGGATTTTGCGTACGAGAAAAGTTTCGCCGATTTGTTGCTGTTACCCTACTGTATCACTGCTGCCAACTCTGCTGGAGAAAAAGATCTTGGCAAACTGGCAATACCGAAGTATTTTGTAAATCGGAAATGAATGTCCAAATGTCTCAAAGAGCATTAGCACATAAGCATATTTCAGCAGCACAAGCACGTAAACGCCAAAAAAATTTTTTTTTTTTTTTCTCAGCTTGAAAATATTGTTAGCCATTTGTGGATACTTTTAACTTTAATTTTAGGCACATTTTCTCCGGCAGAGTTGGCAACAGTGATACAGTGGGGTAACAGTGACAAATCGGCGAAGAAGCGAAAATTTACTGGTACGCAGAAACGGAGCTTTTCGGACAGCTTGTACTTATCTCAGTGAGCAATGCTTCGGGGCCCCTTTTTACTATACCATGCTAAGCATTTTAACATATTTTCAGAGTCTGATTATCACGCGGGCAATAGCCCGGGGCCCCTGATAAATAAGGGTCTCCCAAACCTCTCGATTTATTGTATTAAATTTATATATGCTGTAATAATAATTTTTTAGAGCTAAATTTTCTTTATAATATCTATATCATAATTGTGTAATAGGGTGGATCGAAAAAAAATCTTTTTCTCCTGAGCTCTCAAAAGTTGTATATTGATATAAGTAAGACATGTGTAAAGTTTGAATGTTCAACGACAGCGTCTTGGGGTTGCGCATCGAGCATGAAATTTAGAAATTTTTGAAAAATATGGTTTTTTTAAAATATCGACCAAAAAAATTCTTTTCCAAATTATCAGGCTCCCGAAGTTTTAGGAGTTGTATATTGTTATGAATAACACGTATGCAAAATCTGGAGCGGCTATGACAATTTCTAGGGATTGTACATAGAGCTTGAAATCTATAAATATCTGAAAATTATGTGTTTTTTGAAAAAATTAAGTAGAAAGCAAACTTTATTTGTTAAAAATAATTTGGCCCTTTTATATGTTAAAAAATGTTCAGAGAAGCTCGGTAAATCCCAAAAAATGGCTTTACGAATAGTTTGATACAGTGCACACATTAATGCTGTCGTTTTGTCTTGGGCGCAGTACGCAATCTGTGCTCTAGACAACTAGTGCCGGTTTGCCTGCTGAGTGATGACGATGCATTCGGTTAAACCGAGATATTTCATTGAAACGGCATTTAGTTTAACGTTTCAGATAGATGGTGCTTTCAGTTTACTCTCAAAAAAGCTAAAAGGTGGTTGCCTTTCACTGCTACGATTCTGAATAGAGTGAAACTGTCTGCAACAGGACATGGAACAAAATCAGTGTTATAAGAAGAGCTGGGAGTATCGAAAGAATTGCCTTGTACCAAGTTACCAACTCGAGAAGACATACTCGTACTTCTATATTACTATTTTGTACTTAAGAAGAAAATTTCTGAATAAAGGGCAGGATCCACCAGAAGAAGTAACCTTATTGTTGGCGAATAAAGTACAGGAAATGTGGATGAAGGCCAATATCCCTACCGTGTCAATCTAAGGAATTCAAGAGATAGTTAGAAAAGGTCATGAGCAAGTTCAGCAGCTAAATAAATCGTACGTTAGAGACAGGCATTAGGAATTGTTTATGAAGAAAGTGGGAAAAACTCTCCCTTACCGAGCTATTAAATATCGCACTTGTCCTGACTTTTCTCAGAGCAGGTGTGGCTCAGAGCCTCACATACCTCATACAGAATGGGAGTCATCAGCGGACCAGAGAGGAGTATTGTCACAAGATATGTGACAATTGATGGAGTAGTAAAGAAGAGAAGTTTATGGAGAATGAGAGAAAAGTTGAAAAGAGAAATTTTGAGATTGGTAAAGAAAGAGGTGAAAGTTCAATACCCAATCTCCAACTTTAGTCATTGATTTAGAAAGTGAAAATAACGAAAGACTGAAGAAAACGCTGAATGCTTATCTACCACTTTGGGAGATGCGTTCACAAATGACCAAGTTAGAATAAAAATCTCAGTGCTTTCACAAGTCTGCGACACAAAGTTATTACGGACTGGGCAGCAGCAACTTTGTTATCAACTTTATTTCACAGAGTAGAAAGCGGAAGGAATGCAGGTGGAGAGAAATCTTCTCTACTAATTCTCGACCCATATAAAGTTAGAGGAAGGTTGAGATGACTCGCATTAAAAGAAACGGAAGAAAGTTTTAAAATTTTCTTGGGATTGTGTTTTGATAGAAGGAAGAACAAAACCAGATACATTGAAAAATTTGTTGACGGCAAATTACACCCAAGTGTTTGTCAAAAAAGAACATATCTCACTGATAATGAAACCTGGTTCAACATACTACTCTGGTCATAGTCACAATCTGATTTTAAGAATTTCACTGGAAATTTGGGAGTATTTGACAAGAAATCCATTGATCTTGAGACCCTCACATGCATTGGCAATGGTGGCGAATCATTGAATTCTGGAAAGAATAAAGGCGTCATCCGAAATCTAGAAACGCAGTTCTCTTATCTAACTAAATCTCTGTAATTTTATATTTGCCAACTTCACACCATAGCAAACAGCCACTCCGAAATTTGCTGTCTATCCATCTATCAGATGATGGTTTTTTACGATCTAGATTATAACATTTGACATAAAATGCCACAGTTTGATTTGAAGTCGGGCTTTACATTATTCATTAAAACGCATGCTCCAATAACTGGATGTTTGGGCTCCCACGGGCAGGACTCGGATCGCAGGCAAATCAACGCGGTGGGCCCTGGATAATGTAGTTGCGATTGTGGTTGTACTAGAGAAGAGCTGCGAATGTTACTGACTATTTTTTAAAGGGACTAATTCATTACAAATATAACTTTTGCTTTCTACATATTTTTGTCAAAAAAAAACCCATATTTTTCAGATATTTATAGATTTTAAGCTCGATGTGCAACTCCTAGAAATTACCACAGCCCCTTCAGATTTTGCATACATCTTATTCATAATAATATACAACTTCTAAAACCTCGGGAGCCTAATAATTCGGAAAAGAATTTTTTTGGTCAATTTAAAAAAAAAGTCATATTTTTCAAAAATTTCTAAATTTAAAGCTCGATGCGCAACCCCAAGACGTTGTCGTAGAACATATATTGTCTTATTTATATCAATTTACAACTTTTGAGACCTCAGGAGATAAAGATTTCGAAAAAAAAAAAAAAAAAAAAAAATTCGATCCACCCTATTGTGTAACAATAAAAAGACTTCGAGACTTATTTTCGTTCTTCTAACTCAATGATAATGGTTTCTAAGACATATGGTTCAATAAATAAGGAATTAAAAGCATTTTAAAAACTTATGGCCATATGTACTTATCACAAAATATCCATTAGTTAGCATTTTTTATATTATGATGAAGAAAAGAAAATTTCAAAATTTTTATAGAAAAAAATTTTGAAATTTTCTTTTCTAGGTAAATTTTCTGGCATGAGACACTTGGCGCACATATATGCTAATAATACAAATGGAGTTTAAAAAAAAATTAAAATCAATTTTAAATGCATAGTCTTGTTCTAAACAAGTATAAATACATGGGTAATTTTTAATTCAATTTTATAATTATTTAAAAATGTTTTATTTTTATGCTGGGAAGATAGAAAACAATCAAAAATAAGTTAAAATGCCTGTAATAGTATAGGGACCCAAAATAACCTCTTGCCCCGGGATGATCAGGATCTGCATATTTGGCCGCTATTGAATTTTTGCAACATAAAATATTTTCAAAACTTCCAACATTGAATTTTAAAATTCCGTACATATACTTGAGCAAGATTATATATAACCAAGAATAATTTTTATTTTAATATTTTACTCATTTGTATTATTAACTCTTATGGACAGTAAGTCTGGGATGGTTGTTTTTACAAGGCGCCCAAGTTTGGCATGCTAGAAAATTTTCCTGGACATACAAAAAAAATTTGTAATTTTCTTTTCTTCTTTAAAACATAAAACACAAGGCACTGGTACACGGGGTAAAAAATGGCAATTTAATGTACTTTGAACAAATCATGTTTAACAGCCAAAAAGTTTTACTAAGTTTATTTATATTAAGGTTTCGTCATTTTTCGATGTTACAGTGCACTTTTTTGAGTTTGGGCACTCTTTATTATCCTTGTGTCCTGGTGTTACGTTCAACTTCCACAAGAGTAATGACAGTTCTGTAGTATTGTAGTTGCTTTTCAAACATTAATTAATCACATGATTATGTTCTACAACTCGGAATGTTTTTTTTTTTGTCTCAAAGAAGTGTAAAAACTGATTAGTACATTTTTCGTGGAACCTGAAATTGAAACAATAAGTAAATATATAGAAATTGTATATAAAAAACTTTTTTGACGAGTTGATAACCTCTTTCTTTTTTAAGTTTGTTAAAAAACCCATAACCAATAAAACCTGTGTCGTCACTTTTGGCATACACCTACAAGAAAGAGGCATTTAAAAAAACAAATGCGACATGCCATCCAGTGCATCAGTAGAAAGGCTGTTTTCTGTTGCATCAGACGTATTTTCCCCTCGGCAATCATGTTTGGCTGATAGCAATTTTGAAATTCAACTCTTATTAAAAATGAAAAAACATGTTTTTGAATAAATTTATGTGGTTTTTATTTTATACTAGAGGCATGGCAGTCTTACATGAATATGTTGAAATCTGCTTTCCTTTCGTCAAAATTTTTAAGTGTCTATTATATTTAAATTATTAGGTTTTTGTGTAATAATTTTCAGAATTTAATATGAAAATTTCTATAAATAATTAGTAGTTTGTAAAATCCTCAGAGAGTTATCTCGCTCTTACCCTTAAAATAACAACATAATTCTATAAAATTCTTTTATGCCTAAACCAAAGAAGAAAAAGTTGTGCTGGTGATTATAACTTTTAAAATCTCTTTAACATATATATAGAGGATTTTTTTAACGTAATGTTTTAAATAAATATGTCATTAATGTAATTAGTGATTGTTTTCATTATTTTATAATATGCATATCATATATGATGTTTTAAATTAAAATATACAAGGTTACACAGGTCATCCGTCATAAATCACTAACTTGGTAAGTCATGAAAAAAGGCCTTTATACTCATTATTTTTTATTTGTGCTCAAGAAACTAGAATGTTTGTATAGCATGAAAGGAGTCTCAAAACGGGCCTTTTTTCCCCATTCAGACATCCAAGATTTTTTTAAAAATCTTTTTTGGCTTTCATGATTTTTCTCATGCTTTCAGAGCTCACTTTTCCAATTTATTTTTATCATAGAGGTATTAAAACTTAATTGTTTCAGCAATACTTCAGTAATTAGCAGTAGTTGTCAGTAGCATCAGGGGGAGCAGGACGATTCGGTATTTTAAACTTTATTGTTCTAAAGTTAAAAGAAATGTTTCAAAATAGCTCCTATTTAATAATTGCTTTTCAGTTTCAGAGGGGGCCCACCACCCCCCTGAAATACTCCCCTTTTAGTTATTTATTAGAGCAATAGTTTTCTCTAATTAGGATATCAATATCCTTAAATATGAATGTAATGCAAACTGAATCTTTCAGCAAAATTTGTCTCCTAAAAGTAGCAAAGTAGTGACTACATTTCAAAAGTAGTGTAGCTAACTACATTTGTCAAAAAGTAGTTGTAGTTAACTACAATTTTTGAAAAGTAGTCGTAGTTCGCAAAAAAAAAGTAGTTTTTCCCACCACTGGCCACAACAATATCAAATTGTGACAACAGAATTAATACTTAATACACCAAAACCAAAGTGTCCCCATTGTGAACAGAGATACTGCATATGAAGCAGGACTAATGGTTTACATTCACTATAGGTGAAGGTTAACTATATCCGGAGTTGACTGTATACAAATAAATGTTAAAAATTCACAGTTTGATGTTATGCAACTGGCAAATATAACTATTATAGTTATGTTGATTTTTTCTTTAATAAAAAGAGTTTTTGGATTACCCATGTGACACCTCTCGAGAATTAACCCTATAATAAGGATTGCACTATATTTTCCACTCATGTTATGGTTCAAAATACTCCAATCCTTAAAGATGTTTCTGCTCTTTTGACATATTTTAAGATAGGTTTTACTGCACTAACTGTTTAAATTTTACTGCAGTAAAAATTGAAATTCTGCTAATGCTTCGACATGCAGTAAAATAATTATGAATATTCTCTCCAATTGTTCTCTTAATACAGATAATGATCTTTTGTATTTGCAACCGTGGATCACTCTGTTTAAATGTTACAGCATTAATCGATCATTTATTGCAATTTAATTACATCTTTTCCTTTCCTGTATAAATAGTTACACTTATTTAAAACTAGTTCCTCTAATGATTATTTATACCTTTCTTTTCTTTTACAGTGACTACTCAAATGCCAAGTTTTGCTATCGCTACTTTGTTAATAGTCATGTCAGAAGTTGGGAATTTAGCTCTCCAAAAAATTATGTAATATTTTTAATTAACAATAAAAATGTTTTACATATATTTTACTAAATTTTCAGCTTTGCATAAATTAATTTTAGAACAAAGAACACATATGTAAAGTGTACTCAATAAATCTATTAAGGACAAGGTAATTTGATAGTACAGTAGAACCTGAGTGAGAGACCACCTTTGTAAGGTGATCATAATTATATGCAAGGTGCCCACTGGTGACTAAAAGGCAACTATTTGCTACTATAATCACAAGCAGGCAACTATGGTGATTATTAACATGCTTTTATTAGCTTCACCTGTATGTATGTTTGTAACCGACTCCTTTAGACTCGATTTTGACCCACTTTAAACGGACAGATTTAATTCAAACTTTGTACATTTATCAAGAACCGGTGACAATACAATAATTTTATAAGTTTATCTCATTATCCTAATCAGGATCGCCAGGATTAAATAATTTCCTCATTTCTTATCCTGATTGAAAGTAGAACACTTCCAAATTAAAATCTTAAGAAAACCCTTTCTTACTGTGGCCGCAATAACTCAGGTTCGAATCCTGGTTACGGCAGTAGTTTTATTTTTACAAAATATCATCATCATCACGTTATGGAAGAGTTGAGTACAAGAATATGTTAAGGCCATTCTTTTTAACACGCTTTTATTTGTTGATTAGAGACCTATTTTTTTCTTTTTAGTGAGGAAGGTAGCATTTAACTGCAGGTTGATTAATACTTTGGTGCACAGCAAGGGTGTACGGGGAAAGAACATAGCCAGAGGGGGGTGGTCCCCTCCCCCAAAATGGGACTCTTTACTTAGCTTACAATTGAACTTTAGCTTTAAATTTGATACCCAGCCCACCCCAAAATAAAATCCTGGCTACGCCACTGGTGCACAGTGAAAATAATTATCTCTTTGTACTTTCCAACTTAGTGCTCTTTTGTGTCTTATGAGAGATATCGAAAATTGAAAATAAATTTTAAATACATACAGTTTTTAAAAAAATTAAAAAACACGCTTTTATAGCAAATCGAACTAAAAAGTGAAAAATAAAAATATAGTTTAAAAAACCAAAAAACACGTTTTAGTGATAAATTGAACTAACTAAAAAGCAAAAAATAATTCTTAATATAGAAATAAATTAATGAACGAAGAATAGTATTATTGTGAAAAAAGCGTGGGGTGCTCCATATATGAGTTCTTGAGAACATTCGATCGGCACGATTAGTACAAAAATGATACAAAAAATATAGCACAAAGCACCCCACGCTTTTTTCACAATAATACTATTTTTTGTTCATTAATTTATTTCTATATTAAGAATTATTTTTCGCTTTTTAGTTAGTTCAATTTATCACTAAGCGTGTTTTTTGGTTTTTTTAAACTATATTTTAATGTAAAAACAGCTAAAAAGTAACTATTTTTAGTGAAATGATAACTGCTTTTCTCAGAGTATCAATGCAATTTCTGTTTTTGCTAAAAACATTTATGTCGAAGTTTGTGTAAATGTGCCCCCACCCCTTAAAAAAAAAATATATATATATATATATAATAATAATAAATAAAATGTCCTTAGCTCAGCATAGCAGTAAGTTTAGGGACAGTGCATAAAGATTTTAAAGAATATCTGACAAGAACAAATAAGCTGGGTTTTTACTGGCTGCACCAAGGTATAGTAGCTCACCTCTGTGAAATATTGTCTTTTTGTAATTGCAAAATTCAAAGTCATAATGCAGCACAGTAGCTGATCCAGGGGAGGGGCTCGGGGGCTTCAGCCCCTCCCCAAAAAAAGAGATTGCTAAAGGGTAACAGTCAGCTTTATTATACACATTAAATAGCTAAAATGATCATAATTTATTACTTAGCTCCTCCCAAAAGCAAGCTTTGAAATTTTTTAATGCCAGGAAATTCTAAAGCATAACTTTCTTTAAAGGACTGAAAATAATGTTGCTTTCCTTTATTCTCCACTATAACAGTTTAAAAAAACACACTAATATATTTGATCGAAGATCGAATGTTCATCGATTAGCAAAAAAAAGCAGATCTGCAGATCACACCGTGGCCAAAACAGACGAGCACGTTAATATAGAATAAATAAAAACTTAGTGAAAAAAGCGAACATATAAAAGTAACATTTTATGTGTGCTTTTTTCACAAAGTTTTTATTTTATAATTTAGCACCAGTATTTTGAGTGTTTTTATTTACGTTAATGTAGACTTGAGTTGTGAAATACTTTAATAATCCAGCTCAAGAATACTCCAACTGCGTATTAACCAATCATCTGTGGTGAAAGAAACGAAAGTTTCTCCCGCAAGTGACTCTACATCATTTTTTCTCCTTCGATAGACCAATGAAAATTGTTCAATCCACAGTGGCTGTTTCAGTCCTGAAACACTGCACACTACTGCTTACTGACTTACTCATCGATTGTGATCAGTCAGTCTGAGGTTTACAAATTGACTTGGACGTTATCGTCGCTACTTATTCTTTATAAAAAGGAATTTTAGATTATTTTTAAATATATATTTTTACTTAAATGAAAAACAAAATAAACTTCAAAACTCACTAAAAAGTGTAAAACATTGAGAGTTATGCATAAAAATCGTTAAAAAGCATAAGTTTTATGCCAAAAGTATAAAAGTTGGCAAGTATGCAAATTGACAGCACAGCAGTACGTTGACGACATCCTGCAACCAGTTGTGTTTTTTTTTTTTTTTTTTTGCTACACCCTGGAGTTGCTTTTCAACATAACGCCCAGCCACATATGGCACGTGTTGTTATGAATTGTCTTAAGCTTTCCCTGTACTTTCTTGGCCAGCTAGGTCGCCTGATCTCTCTCCTATAGACAACATTTGGGACATTATCGGAAGGCGATTGCAATCATCTCAAAATGTTGACGATTTAGCCCAACAGGGTAAGACAATTCAGCAAGAAATTCCACAAGACACAATCTGCAAACTTTATCAGTCTCGCACGCCAAGTGGCAGTTTGTATCAAGGCTAGAGGTAGACCAACGCCTTGACTTTTTCCCTTTTTAATGGTCAAACTCTACAATAAATCATTCAATTGTTCCGAAATTTTAACTGTTTGTTTTTTATGTATGTTCTTTACATCCACCAATTTTTATCGCAATCAAACAATTCTTTGTGCGTTGATTTTTTTTTTTTTTTTTTTTTTTGTTATTGTTATCAGGGATTAGATTGACAAAAGTGGAAAAAGTCCGAAAGAATGCGTGAACAACATTTGAGCAACAATACTTATGAATTTCAAGTTTAATAAATATTGTAATTGCTACTGATAATAAGTCTATCCAACTTATTATCAGTAGCAATTATATAATAACATACAATTTTGCCAATGAAAAAAAAAAATTGAAAAAACTGATTTGTTTTGAAAAATTGAAAACGTCTGAAGAATCTCATCCCTGTGTTACAGAGTGTATACTGTCAGCATAATAAAATTAAGTTTACTCAGGTCTATCTCCAGTCATTAACTTTAGTTTATATGCATATGCTTGTTTTACTAAATGGTCATATATATTTCAGTTTACAATCCTTTTCTTTTTATTCTACTAGCTGTGTGCCCATTCTCCACATGGTAGGAAACGAACATTTTACTAAAATATAATTGTAACTATCTATGCGAAAACAAAATGTCAAACAGTTCAAGTAGTCCTTTTGTTGAAACTACCATGGGATATATTATGCAACGTAGGATTATGGTTTAGTTAGTTGTAAGACGACCATTGAAAAATAATGAATATAACACTTTTAATTTCACGAAATAGTTATTAACGTGGTATACTGTGCTTTAACCATATTATCTAAACAAATATACTATTACTACCAGAGAAAAAATGAGAATACCATCTATTACTTATATTAATATTATCTATCTTCATCTCTCCATCTTTAATGCTCAATTTAAAGAAACATTAGATATTTTAAACCAACGATGCCTTTCTACTTTTAGGTAATTCTGGTGAATTTATGCATTGCCATTAAAACAGATCTCCATATATTTTTAAGCATAATTCTTGTCCAAGTGGTGTATTTAGCACAGCAAAATATTTCATCTCGCGGTGGTCAAAACATCCAAGCTGTACCAATTTAAATAGCATTTAAATCCACCATGGTTCAGGCTTGTGAAAACATCAAACTGTAATCTCGGGGAACTATTTGGAATCGCTCAAATTGCATATAGGACGTTAAATTGTGTTGCAGAGTTTAGAAATTTCTCTGCTGACCCCGAGTAGTTGAATCTGGTTATTTCTCACAGTAGTTTTCGAACGGAGTAATATTGAAACATACAATGTTGAAAAACTCTCGCTTGCAACAGAACTTTATTAAAGTTAATTGAGAGATATTGGGGTTATTCCTAGCTAATCCGTAGTTTTAGTATGATATCATATACAAATATTAAAAATGTACCTTTTTTGAAAATTATAAAGAGGAATTTTTTTTTAATGGAGTGTTATTTCTGACCTGATTTTGAACATTTTTTTCAGTTTAAATCTTCAGCTATTAGAGATAATGGGTAGCGTAAAGACCATTGCCACCTTTTTGGGACACCCTGTATAAAGGCACGAGGGTCCGTTGCACCCATGCCAACAGCTATCAATCAAACCAAGGGGTGAGTTGAACCAGATCCTTATCTTGCTCCCCCTTGAATATATGCTACTGCTGACCCTTTGCGAGTCCCTCCCCTAAAAAACGAAGTCACTGGGTCAGGCCATCACAGTAGGTATCCCCCTCAAAAATATGCTAATGCAAGCTCTTTGCTAGACCCTGCACAAAACATTAGAGTCCAGCCACTACCGCAGGGGACCCCTTGAAAATATGTTACCGCTGGTCCTTTGCAAGACCATGAAAAACATCACTAGGTCCGACCATCGCTGTGAGGGGCCACTCGAAAATATGCTACAGCTGGCTCTTTGCGAGACCCGACCCCCCCCCCCCAAAAAAAATCAATGGGTCTGACCATTGCTGTAATGGGCCGCTTGAAAATATGCTAATGCTGGCTTTTTGCAATTCCCCCCCCCCCCCAAAAAATCATCACTTTTAACCATCACTGTAAGGGGCCCCTCGAAAATGTACTATCACTGCCTCTGCGAGTTCCAAAAAAAAAAAAAAAAAAACAACATTGGGCCCAGCCATATCTGTAGGGGGCTCTTCGAAAATATGCTATCGCTGGCCCTTGCAAGACCGCAGGGTTCTCCTATGATTGTCCCTCTCTCCTCCATTTCTCAGGTGAAACTCGCCCGTGGATATATTCATCCAAGTGCAATTTGTCCTTTTTTCTCTTTGCAACTAGCCCATTCCCATATAAAATATGTGCATTTCTCAAAAATACAAATGTTATTCTGAAAAAAATAACGAGTGTCATTAAAAATTATTCATAATACGTAAACAAAAATGAAAGTTGATGCTTTTCTTATTAAGGGAAACAAATTTTTCATATAAAAATTAAGAAATTAAATTAACCTACATATGCAACATTGAATGCTTGAATGAGTTTAAATTACATTTTACATACAGTCAGATATGAAGTTCATACTTTGCCAGTTTCTCATTTGGCATTCTGTAGAAAACCCTAGTAAATGTATGAGATATTAATCATTTCATACATTGCTGGCTAGTTTTACGCATTCTATAGAATGCCGGATTTCATACTTTGCCGGTAACATATTTAATAAAAATAATTTGTGAAAATTTAAAAAATTCTCAAGAAACAATATAACAAACTAGCTTTAATATAATCTACAGGTACTGTTGATAATGAGAAACTTAATTCTGCACTTAACAGTTCCCATCTATGTACAACCAATTTTAATAAAAGACCAATTCATTACATATCATAAAATACTTTTATTAAATTTTTATATAAGCCTTGGTATCACAATGTACAACTTCAATACAAATATAATATTTACAATGCTGGGCAGTATTTACAAAGAAAATGATAGATTAAAATATACCTTTATAAACTATACAACAAAATATACAAAGAGATTCTTTGAGCAGCTTTTCGGAAGTCTTGTCAGAAGTGCATGTAAGATGCTTGGGTTCCAGTCCACCTGATGTACATGTCATCAGAACCACAAGCTATGAAGTAATTATAAAAATTTTAATCTTAAATACTGCATTAGAATTAGGGCAGTTACAAAAAAATTAATGAGACAATTAGCTGGAAAGGAATAAAAAAAAAAAATAACCGCTACAACATTTTACAAATATTTAGACTTTATACAATCAGAATCAAACCTTTTAACCAAGAAAAATCCAATTTTAATTAAATGAGGATAACCCTGTCAAAACCACCAAGCATCAAAAACATGTGAAAAAGGATCACACAATAACAAGTCATAGATATCTGGCATGATGCTTACTTTTTGTAATGCAGTTTTTCATGCTGATTACAAATCTGAAAACAGTTTTGCTCTATCACGTCAGGTTTTCAAGATATCAACAAAAACGTACATTTTTTAATCACCTTTCATTGGAATTCCCCCCCCCTTTTTTTTATGCATCGTAGAATTTTTCCATTCATGGTGACTACAGTTCAGAGCCCCACGGAATTTTAATACCCCAATGAAAATATATAAGCTACAATGTAAAAAACACTCTATCCAGATATTCCCTCAGTTTCAAAGCCAATTCCACATGATCCCGTCACTTATCCAATACCAGCACCACCTACAGAATAGAGAGTCAATGAAGGAAAACAAGAAGAAAGTTCTCCATCTTCTAGCAACAACTCAGACACTGACTACCATCCTGGTGAAGATATTCACTGGATTAATAATGATGATCTTTGCGACATCGTACGGGACCTGGCACTAACAAAAGGCCAAGCTGAACTGCTAGGTTCACGTCTGAAAGAATTTAATTTGCTATCACCAGGTACAAGAGCTTCACAATTTTGACACAGACACAAAGAAATCGAGCAGTTTTTTGCAATGAGTGACAATATGTGCTACTGCACGGACATCCAAGGTCTTATTTCAAGCCTTGGGGTAGCACATAGCACTGAAGCTTGACAACTGTTTATTGATTCCTCCAAGGCAAGTTTAAAGGCTGTATTATTACACAATGGGAACATGTATGCATCAGTACCGGCTGGATATTCTGCCCATCTAAAAGAGACGTACAAAACCATGTAGCTACTTCTTGAAAAAATTCACTATTGCGATTACAATTGGAATATCTGTAGTGATTTAAAAGGAATCACTATTCTCATGGAAATGCAGACAGGGTACACCAAGTACTGCTGGTTTATCTGTGAGTGGAACAGCAGAGATAGGAAGCACCACTATATAAGAAGAATTGGCCCATCAGAGATTAAATGCAGACCAGTAGTAAAAACGTCCTTTGTGTGAGCGTGAAAAAGTTATTATGCCTCCACTTCATATAAAGCTGGGGCTCATGAAGAACTTCGTGAAGGCACTAGACAACAACTCAGATGCTTTTCGGAACCTATTCAAAAATTTCCAAAGTTATGCGAAAGTGAAAGAAGGTGTGTTCATAGGTCCACAAATAAGGAAGATCATTGCAGACAGTCACTTCGAAGACTTACCCAGAAGTCCTGAAAAAGATGCATGGTTGGCATTCAAGTCTGTTGTAGCCAATTTCCTTGGAAATAATAAATCTCCTGACTATGTAAATATTGTGCAGAAGTGCATTAGTGCGTACAGCTTGATGGGTTGCAACATGTCCCACAAGATTCATCTCCTCGTCTCACATCTCGACTTCTTTCCCGAGAACTTAGGTTCTGTCAGTGATGAACATGACGAATGTTTTCATCAGGACATATTGGTGATGGAGTCACACTATCAGGGCTGATGGAGTGCAGCAATGTTGGCTGACTACTGCTGGATGCTTCAGTGCAACATGCCAAATGCTCAATACAAACGCAAGTCTACAACCAAGAAATTCAAATCGAACTAACTTTAAATTAAGGAACTTTATGTTATGCCTATGTATTTTATATGTGTATTATACCTTAAACTAGATGATGCTATATAGTTTATGTTAATTAGTACTCTATTCAGCAAAATGTGCTCTACGGTAGCTTGTCTGCGAGTTGTTTGTCTTGATACAATGTTAAACATATATAAATGGTTAATGTCAGATATTTCAAAAACGGTGGGTGATAGAGACAAACGGTTTGCATATTTTTAATCAGCATGTCTTTTGAAGTATTGTCTTAAAACAAGTGTTGGATACCAAGATATCCGCCGAAACTTTTTTTTGTTGTTGTTTATCAGTGTAATGGAAACTCAGCATGTGCTTGGTAGTCTAAATTTATGCAATTTTCCATTTTTTTAATAATACTGAATAAATAAACATGTAGCACAATTGGTACATGTGGATTATAGTAGTTACCAAAATATATCTCTAATTGTGATGGTGAAAACAATCACTTTTTAAAATGTTAAGACTGATAGACTTGGGTTGCATGTGTTTTTATTTCTACATTTAAGCTTCACAAACTTGGTGTAAGCATAGCATGTTTCCCATTTTAGTCAAGAGTACAAAATTAAAGGCTTTTTTTAGGAATTATGTAGGGCCATTATACATACACTACAAAATTGTCAAAATAAGTATTTTTGGTGAATTAAAAAAAAAAAGGGGGGGGGGGTTTAAATAATTTTGAAGTATTGGTCCTTTGGCACGCTTCATTTTTGGCGACTTTTTTTGGTGCGATAAAGGATGCCAATATGGCAACCCCGCCGTCTGATGATCCAGAGCGGAGAGCTTGGTAACCCTAACCTCAGGCGAGCAGTGGATTCATCCGTGACGTCACAGATTCACTAACGTTTTCCTCCAGCAAATCGCGAGCGTTTGTTCCTTTATTAAACTTTTGGAGCCCCCTTTTGCCCATATTTCACACGTGAGGTTCGAGTGGTTGATCCGCCATTACGCTTTATGGTTTTATTTTAATGGCTTTATTTTACATTAAATTTTATTATTATTTCATTAGTTCTGAAATTTAAAACGGATGTTCAGGTTCATACTGACTGTTTATATACAGTTTTGTATGAATAATCATTCTTTTGATAGTACGTTTCAGGTTAATATTTTCTCGATTCTTTCAGATATTTTTTGTTATGATTACCTTTGTTTATTTGTTAAGGGTAGGAGCAACAAATAATTTCGTTGTTAATACAGTACAGAACCAATTAACCGGAATCCAGAAAACCGGAAAAAATAAAGATAGGCCATGAATAGTTTTTCTTCTATCCGATAGATGGCGCCACCAAATTTTCAACCAGAAAAAACTTAATAAGAATAGACTGAATAGTTTCTTTCTAGAATTTTATTGTAAGTAGAACCTCAAATCCGGAATTTCTATAATCCGGACAAAATTTGGCCTTCCAAATAATAATAAATTGGTATTAACAAAAAAAAATGCTTTTTTGTATCTCCTCAAAATGCAAATATAGATGACAGCACCAAACATACTGAAGACTTCAAGACATTTTATGCTTGTTTTTTTTTTTTTTTTTCTTTTACTCATAGAAGGTTTTATATTCACTGCATCAAATCCCAAAGATGTATGTGCACTTTTGAGGCAGATGGATACGATATTTTCGTCCGCCACCACTTTGTACTGGCAGTTCCTTTTGCATTGTGTAATCTGTTTCGGGGTGGGTTTGCTTGCCAATTCAATTCTGGTGAATTAAAGTTTGCAATTTCATTATAATACTAAAACCAGAAACATTATTCTTGTTAATAGAATAGTGTCAGACAGGTTCTAACATAAAAAAAACAAAAAAAAAAAAAACAGTCTTTTAGTGGTGGCATGCCCAGCAGACAATCACTTCAAAAACAAAAAAAAAGGAATCTATCAAGGCAAAAGCAGATGAAAAGATCATATCCACCTGCGTCAAAAGCGCATACACATTTGCAGAATCCGAAGCAGGCCAGAACATTTGCTGTTAAAATGAAAGAGCGAAAAATGTAAAGGAGAGGAGGGGGAGAGAGTTAAATAAACACTTGGGCCAGAAGCAAGTTGATTACGAAATGTGACTATATGAGCAGACATCCAGTTGTTTGTTTTAGGCTTTGAATGCTGCGTGATGATGTTTTATTTTTTCTGATTTGTTGCATTTGGGTTTATTTTAAGAGTGATCAGCGTTTCTTGAACATGCCAATTAATTGTATGTTTTACTGTAATAATAAATTATAAAAGGGTATTTGTTCAGTATTAAACGATATACATAAACAATACACGTCAGGAGCGTATTTAAGAAAGGGGCAGAGGCGGGCCCCTTCCCCTCCGAAAATAGTGTTGACTCTAGATTAATTTGGCAGGGCGGAGCGCACGGCGGCCTTTTTATTATCTTTTTAGCGCCCGGCGGCCCTTTTGTCGTCTTTTTAGCGCCGGGCGGCCCTATTTCTCTTCTTTCTGCACCCTTCTGCTTTTACATTTTTATTATTATTAGTCAACAACCAGCACTTTTTATTTCCTACATACCATTTGCGGCCCATCATGATAATACGTTAATTAAAACGGTTATGATTGAGTACAATAATCCCATCATAAAAATAGGTTCGATTGAAAACGGCCCTTTCACAAAAACTGTCTAGGAAATCCGATCTTTCCCACAAATGTAATTTATTAAAATGCTTTTTTCAAATATTCTACTCTTTCAGATCGAAATACTGCTACTGCCCTTTTCTTTGTTTTCATTTGCGCGATCTGAACAGCCGAGTAACCCAAAAAGGCCCCTCTTGTATGTTTTGTTTTTGCTGACTCAAGCGAGAAGCCCGATCGGCATTTCACTTAGGAGTTGGGGGAAGAAAATACGGTTGGGAAATTCAAAATTTTCTCAAGTTATAGAAAAATTTCTGATTCCATCTGTCAATCCTCAAATATCGGTGGCTACGTTTGATAAATAGGTACAGCTTTAGTATGGTCCCTTTGGCGCGCTTTATTTTTGGCGACTTTTTTTGGCGCGATAAAGGATGCCAATATGGTAACCCCGCCGTCTGATGATCCGGAGCAGTAGATTCATCCGTGACGTCACGGTTTCGCTAACGTTTTCCTTCAGCGTTTGTTCCTTTATCAAACTTTTGGAGACCCCCTTTGCCAGTATTTCGGGCGGGAGCTTCGAGTGGTGGAACCGCCATTACGCTTTATAGTTTTATTTTACTGGCTTTATTTTAGATTAAATTTTATTATTTAATGATTACTGAAATTTAAAATGGATGTTCAGGTTCATATTGACTGTTTATATACAGTTTTGTATGAATAAACATTCTTTTGATAGTACGTTTCAGGTTAATATTTTCGTTCTGGATTGTTTATTTCTTAAGGGTAGAAGCAACAAATAATTACATTAATATTTTATACAATGAAATAATTTTAGATATTTTGATTTTATTATTTCCATATTGTAATAATTTAGGGATTTTAATCAAGGTATGCGATAAGCATTGTTTGTTTTTATTTGTTATTATTACCTTTGTCTATTTGTTAAAGGTAGGAGCAACAAATAATTCCGTTATTAATATAATATTTGATATTATTATTTCAATATTGAAACAATTTAGCGATTTTAATTAAGGTATGAGATAAGCAAGACCCCCTTTGCCAGTATTTCGGGCGGGAGCTTCGAGTGGTGGAACCGCCATTACGCTTTATAGTTTTATTTTACTGGCTTTATTTTAGATTAAATTTTATTATTTAATGATTACTGAAATTTAAAATGGATGTTCAGGTTCATATTGACTGTTTATATACAGTTTTGTATGAATAAACATTCTTTTGATAGTACGTTTCAGGTTAATATTTTCGTTCTGGATTGTTTATTTCTTAAGGGTAGAAGCAACAAATAATTACATTAATATTTTATACAATGAAATAATTTTAGATATTTTGATTTTATTATTTCCATATTGTAATAATTTAGGGATTTTAATCAAGGTATGCGATAAGCATTGTTTGTTTTTATTTGTTATTATTACCTTTGTCTATTTGTTAAAGGTAGGAGCAACAAATAATTCCGTTATTAATATAATATTTGATATTATTATTTCAATATTGAAACAATTTAGCGATTTTAATTAAGGTATGAGATAAGCATTGTTCGTTATGATTTGAATTAGTTCTTTATTTTGCTTACGTAGTCTTTTGTCAGAAGGCTAAAATGTATTTTAATTTTTTTGTCTTTTTTATTTGCTATTTTTGTGAGGTATTGCCTTTAGAATATTATTTGCTTGCATTGTTTAATTTAATCTACTAAAAAGAGAAGGGGGGGGGGGTTGAGGGGGGGCACAGCCCCCCTCACACAAAAAGAAAAGTTATTAAATTTTATTAAACCGAATCTATATGTACATGTAAGCTTGTTATCTGTTTAATTTTTTTTTCATAAAAATATGTAAAAGCCATTAAAATAAATCATAGCAAAATTAACGGTGACGATTAATTATCTCGGAACCAGCGCCATCCGATCCGCCATATTGTTTACAATTGGCATCGGCAAGGCAAACTTGGGTTGGCGACAAGATTTTGTCGCCAAATCAAAAAATCGCCAGAAAGGGACCATACTAAAGCTGTTCCCAAAAAGGTCCAAAAACGATCTTTTTGTAGCAGATTGACGCATCAGGATTGATTTGGCACAATTTAGAGCAGCTGGCACATCCCTATGTAGAAACATAATTCGCAGCCCACAACAGCAACTAATACTAGTATAGATCATAATTTGTCATGGTCACTATATGCCATTCCAGTTGGTGACTTTAGTACTATAATTAGTACAACACTATATGCTATTTTGAACATATAAAAATTACAGTGTCAGTATAACTAAGTAGAATGGATTCATGCAAAATTAATATTTAATGTTTTTCCACAAATTTTCCAAGATGTTACTATACACATTTTAGAAGCTGTAATGCTTATATTTTGATATCACAGTAAACATTATCATCATATCACAGTAAACATTATCATCGTATCACAGAAAAGTTATCAAATTTATTACCATTGTGTGACCTTGCAGATAACATTACACACAATCGTTGCTCCTTAAGAGTGACAGAACAGAAAATAACGTCCTTTCTATTGCTGCAAATTAAAGAAATAACATTAATAGGGTGATATAAAACACATGTTAACAAAACCGATTTGGTAGATTGAATTTAGGAACTCTAGTTTGTACTCCTCAGAATAGTTTTAAAGCATCATAAATTAGTACTAGATTTTACAGATTTAAGACTACTAAAAAAATCATCCAGACCTAATATGTCATCCTCCGGCTGGATTATCATCGGAACAACTTCGTCTTCACACTTCGGCTTTTTAGCGTCCGATATCATGTCAATCCATTTACGTTTCCGGTTCTGTTGTTTCACTTCCAATTCTTTATACAACCAGTTGTAAGTGTTTTTTAACAAAGCTTCTAGACGAAGATTACCTTGCATCTTTGCTTGTTTTCGATTAATACTGGATATCATGTCCAATATATCGTCAACTTGCATTCGCGATTTGCACATGATTTACAGTAGATTATTGAATTATCAAAAGAAATATTGACTGATTAATAGGTAATCAGAAATTTACTTATAATGAAGAAAAGTCAGTATTATATATAGAAATATAGATGTATAAGAATTAGGCTTACAATGAATCCAATAAATTACATCACATTTCTCCAAGTATTCACATTTCAAAAAATTTAACACAAACAACCCTGCACAAAAATTTTCGTAATGAGCAAACAACAATCCAATCCGTTTTAAAAGCAGAAAATAAAGGATTTGAAATAACGTATCACTTTTCACAACAATGGCGTAGAAAACCGATGCGATTAGCAAACGAACTTCTCTAAAGACATCACTATTGCCAACGGTGAATGCATACGCTGTATCATGACTCTCTTCGATCTTACTTACGGCTATCCAAACAGGGCGAAAAATGCGAACGAACGGTACTTGGCAATATCTCCGTCGTGGCACTAGTAACATGGGAAATGATTTAAAGGGCAAGTCCATAGAATTAAACAGGTATTAAAACTCTCAAAAATGTTTGCTTGTTTTATTTATCTTTGTTACAGAATGTATCTTAATCTATAGACTTGTTCCATGTTTACTAATAAATAGCTCAGTGACGTCATGTAGAGTAACTCTATTAGTTATTTATGCCAACCAGTCGCAAGGCCGTAGACAGGGGAGGGGCCCGAGCCCCCCCCCTAAATTTATTCCTTTTTTTTTTAATTGCCTTAAGAGGAACAGCTGATCATGGACGAATATGTCTGGAGGAGCTTAAATATAATGATGGGAATTTTAGATCTCTGATCCGATACAAAGCTCTGATTCGGTCTGATTTCGGTTCAGAATAAAATATGGAGACAATATTCAACATGTTTTATCATCGGAAATAATGCGAATGCCTTATATACAAGTCCTACTGTCCAGAATGATTTAATTAGTTTAATAGGTGAAGACATACAATCACAAATAATGAGTAGAAATTTAAAAGCGAAATATTCCCCGTATTAACCGATGGAACTAGACATAAGACAGAACAATTTTCTTTGTGCATTCAATGTATTGACACTGAAGAATGTAAAATGCGAGAAGATTTTTTAAAGTTTGTCCCAATTTTTAATATAACCGGAAACAGTTTAGCTGAGATAATAAAATCTAGTATTCTTGAAATTGGTTTAGATATCTCTTTACTTAGTGGTCAAGGGTATGACGGTGCTTGCAACAAGAAAGGACAGTTTAAAAGAGTTCAAACACTCATTCAAAAGGAATACCCAAAAGCAGTATACACCCATTGCGTTTCTCACTGTTTGAGTCTTTCTCTGGCTGGTTCCTTTAGTATAAGAAACGTTTTAGGGCCGATATCAGAAACATGAACATTTTCCCGTTCTTCTGCCAATCGTGCTCATATTTTAAGAGAGGAATTAAAAGGAAGTAATGAATCTAAAGTGTCAACTCTAAAAAGATAATGTGAGATTCGATGGCTCGAAAGACACGAAGCTGTCACTCTTTTTGCTGATACTATTTTTCAAATAAGTCAATCCCTAGAAAATATTATAGATAACCACGGAAATGCTAATGATATTGCAAGAGCATTTGCGTTGCACAAAAATATTTGCTTCTATGATTTTCTCTTTGGATTAATAATTTCCGAAAAAATATTAGGTATAACTCACTCACTGTCCGAATATTTGCAGAACAAGCAGGTAGATCTCCATATTGCACTTGAAAGAGTAGATTTAGTGATAGAAAAAATTACATGTATGAGAACGAATGCCGAAGAAGAATTTAGAAATTTATTTTCAAAAGCAAATACATTGGCTAGTAGCTTCGGAATTATATCACATTTGCCCTGTCGAGTTTGCAGTCGGAGACATCGAGAAAACTATCCTAGCAGCTCTCCTGAGGAATATTACAGACAATCAGTTTTTATTCTGTATTTGGAGGAATTAGTAGTAGCATTAACAGAGCGCTTCACAACACATAAAAATGAAATTGTTGCTCTTCATAATGTAATGCAACAGCACTGCACCTAAAAGTCATTTTATGATATCGAACCAGCAATTAGATTTTATATGGAGGATTAAAACATAACAACTTTTCTGTAATAGAAGGAGAGTGGGACCTGTTGGTACTTAAATGGAAGAAATCAATTGCCATAAAACCACATGATTTGCCTACAAATATGCACTCAAGGAGTGCAGCAGTGATATTTTTCCAAATATCAATATCCTGCTTCTACTTCTAACCGTTCAACCTGTAACAACCGCCTCAGTTGAACAATCCTTTTCAGCCCTAAAAAGACTGAAAAATTATCTCAGAAATAGCACAGGGGATGAGAGGTTAACTTCATTTGCTCTAATGTCTGTGTATAGTGATATTGTCGTAAATGAAAAAAATGTTATTAATAAATATGCTTGGACCCAAGAAGAATTAAATTAATGTAAAATCATCTGTAGTTTTCTTAATCAAAATATTTTCTTTTTCGAGATTACGTAACCAGAGTTGCTATGTTTCTTTTAGATTATGACCCCCCCCCCCAAAAAAAAAATGTCTACGACATTGAACGAATATCAATTCCGATTCATTTTCAAGCCAGATAATTGTTACCCCCTCCCTTTAAACAGGTTTTGCTGCCACTTGCAAAAATTCTTCAGGCTCCAATTATTTATTGTGAGTCTATTTCAATCTCAGATTATGGCCCAGATGCAGTGAAACCTCCCAAGTGGGACACTCACATAAGTTGGGACAATTTCTGGAGAACGAATGTTCCAGTTACATTACACTGAAATATACCTTCATAAGTAAAATGGAAAAATTTTGAGGGAACCCGCAAGTGTCCAACTTTCGGAGGTTTCACAGTCAAAAAAAAATTTCGATAGAAATCAGGGTTAGGTTGGAGGAGATTAGTTAATTTTATTTTATGCAGTAAAATTTCTGACAATGGCAGTGAATAAAAGTTATTAGAGAAAAATTAAAATTAAAAAACTTCAAAATTAAAAAAAAATTAAATGTTCTTAAAATTTCAAAAAATATTTTAATAGTTTTATATACATACATACATAAATGATATATGTAAGCACATAGGTACAATGAGTGTACATATTGTGCCCCCCCCCAGAAAAAAATCCTGGCTACGGCCTTGACCAGTCGTCCCGTAGAATAAATCTATTGGTTAGTTCTGCCGTCCAAGAGGAAATGTTACGTCACGTGGAACAAGTCTATAAATATTTTGAAACGCTTTTTCCTCCATGGACATATTGAAAAAAAATTCAAGAACTTAATAGTCGGTTAATGCTTTCTTAGCTGCTTCTTCTACATATAATAAATTAATAATAAATATAGGTATATCTTAATTTATTTTTTATCGAAATCTTCAAAAGATTGTATTACTTTTTTAAAGACTCGTTTTTCGTAACTAGTGCATATTAGAACCACTATAATAGGGGTATATAGGGGTGTCTTAGTGCATATGTTGGGGTCTAACATCGCCGCAGTAATCTCCTGCATCCGGAAACTAGCGCGTTACGGCTCGAAAGGCGATAACTGTCAACCGCGCAGGAAAATACTTTTGCACCTGGCTCACGCTGAAGTGAAGAGAGTATTACGCTTCGACTCGCAGTCGGTGTGCATGATGATCATTTTCAGCATGTAACGTAAATTCGTAGAAGTTTTAAAATAAATATAGTTTAAGTGGTGATTTGTGTAATGTTTAATTATTTAATAATTTTGTATTAGCAACCTTCTAAAGTGATGACCCGTGTGAAAAGGAAACTCAACACGTGCAGTAATATAATCCCAGTGCATCTGTTTCAAGAACGTATATAAGTGGATTTTGAACACTCAAGCCGATATATTTTTCATCGGTATATTTCGTGTGTGTAAAAAAACCGCAGTGTGTTGTCGACGTGAAATAAGTTCTATGAACAACGTGAGCTGAACCAAGCTGTGTGTGTTGTGGTTTTGTGAGTTATGTGAGCAGCTTAAATCATCATATTGAAATATCTGTGCACGTGTTCCCGATTTTATTTATGCGGTTACGGTAATAAGCATCCGGCTGCATATTAGTGTGTTCTTCTATGTATGTATTGCGCAAAGCGTGAAGTCTGCCCCTGTAAGTGTTTTACACACTTTTTCCATGTTGCGTTTAGATTCCTGTGTGTGACAGCCTTTCTTTTACATATTATTTTATATATTGGTTGAGGTATTGCATTATTATATTACTAGTTGTCATAAATCGTGTGTTAATATTTTAGATGTGTAGAATATATTTTCCCCTCATTAGTAGTGTTAATTAATTTTTTGTATATGTCTTAGCTGTATTATAACTTAGTATTAGTGATATAACGTGTTATTATTGGTATTATTAGGTAAATATGCTGAACGAGGCTGTAGTTAATGCTGGAGATGCAGCGGCAAATAATGCCAATGCAATTCAGCTAGTAGGTATCAAATATGCTCCTTTTTGGCGTGCTAACGCCAAAATTTGGTTTTATCAACTCGAATCTCAATTCACGCTGGCAGGAATAACTAATACCACTACTCAGTACCACCATCTAGTTGCATCTCTACAACCGGAGGAGTTAGCGATTGTAGGGGACATCATAACCTCTCCCCCTCAGGATAACCCTTATGCCGCGATTAAAACACGTTTAATCAACCAATATGCTGTTAGTGAGGACTCACGCCTTCGCGAGTTAGTATCGGGCATGCAGCTGGGTAAATAAAAAACCATCCAGATTATTACTAGAGATGCGCAGTAAGGCGGGCACTCAGGTAGGCGACGATTTGCTAAAAACATTATTTCTTCAGACCCAGACAGCACATAAGCTTAAATCAAGCTTGACATTTCTTTGAATTTGACGCATTGATGCAAGCTTGACAGTTCAACTCATTCTAAGCAGGCAGCAAGCTTGCAGGAGTCAAGTTGAATTGTCAAGCTTAAATACAGCTTGATTTAAGCTTGGCAATTGCTACTCGCTTGATTTTTTCTTTTTAAAGGAGCGTTGATGGCGCCATCTGTGAAAGAGAATGGACATTAATTGTCTAGCGTCCTCAAATTTGCTGAAAGTTCGTAAAAGATGTATTTATTTTATTACCAGTGCCATAATAAAATAAATACATCAATTAGCAAAGGGGGACTTAAAAATTAAAACCATTTATAATATTAAAGCGGTAGCGCACAGCTCACCGTTCCATGTTCTCCTAAGTAAATATCCTAGCCTAACAGACGTGTCATCAACGCTCAAGACTCCTAAACATGAAGTAAAACATGTAATTGAAACCAAAGGTCCACCGGTGTTTCCAAGCCAAGGAGGCTGCCGCCGGATAAACTTAAGGTCGCGAGGCAAGAGTTCCAATTTATGGTAAATGCAGGGATTTGTAGACCGTCAAGTAGCAGTTGGGCCAGCCCGCTACATATGGTTCTAAAATCTAATGGTGACTGGCGTCCCTGCGGGGATTATAGAGCTTTAAATGCAGCCACGATACCTGATCGTTACCCCGTACCACATATACAGGACTGTATGCAAGTGTTACATGGGAAGTCTATATTTTCAACTATAGATCTTGCCAGAGCATACCACCAGATTCCTGTACGCCCAGAAGACGTTCACAAAACGGCAGTAACCACTCCGTTTGGATTATTTGAATTTTTGTTCATGCCTTTCGGTTTGGCTAATGCGGCGTCCACGTTTCAGCGATTCATACATAAGGTGTTACATGGTTTTGACTTTTGTATTCCCTATTTTGATGACATTTTAGTCGCCTCCTCCACTCAGGATGAACATATGCAGCACTTAAAAGCTGTGTTTGAGCGTTTTGCTGAATTTGGCGTACGGATAAATCCCTCCAAATGTGTCTTCGGCCAAACTAGTGTAAAATTCTTAGGCCATAACATATTTTCTAAAGGCATTAGCCCGCTCAAAGACAAGGTTAAAGCAATTCTTGAATTTCCGCGCCCCCAAACAATTGCGTCGGTATTTAGCAATGTTAAATTTTTACCGCCGATTTATCCCAAAGGCTGCGCACACACAGGGTATCCTAAACAAATATTTACAAGGGGCAAAGAAGAATGACAATAGACCAGTGGTGTGGTCTGAAGAAGCCAACACTGCATTTCTTCAAAGTAAAGAAGAACTCGCGAATGCGACCACCTTAACATTTTTTGTTCCCGCTACTTCACTTTCTGTCGCAGTGGACGCTTCTGATAAGGCCATGGGAGCCGCCCTACAACAGCGAATAGAAGATGCCTAGCAACCGCTTGCTTTCTAGTCCTAATCTCTATCTTCCGCGGAACAGAAATACACCGCATATGATCGCGAGCTCTTGGCGATCTATTCGGCGGTGAAGTACTTCCGGCATATGCTAGAAGGTCGATCGTTTACCATATTTACGGACCATAAACCACTCATTTTTGCCTTTAGGCAAAAAGCGGATAAATGCTCACCAAGACAAACGCGGCAACTGCACTTTATTTCTCAGTTCTCTACTGACATTCAACATATCAGCGGAATGGACAATGTAGTCGCTGGAAATGGACAATGTAGTCGCTATCAGCGGAATGGACAATGTATCTTCGCGTATGAGCAGCCATCCATTGACTTCACTAAAATGGCTGCCTTGCAAAGTACAGATGGGGAGTTGCAAGAGGTATTGGAGAACCCTACACCTACTCTGGACATTAAACACATGTCGGTAGGAGAGTCTGACAAGACTGTGCTTCATTGCGATGTATCTACTGGTCGCATCAGACCGTCCGTGCCTCAAGCAATGCGTCGGCAAGTGTTCGAACAGCTACATAACCTAGCACATCCTGGTGCAAAGGCCACGACACGGTTAACCCTCCGAGCGGCCTGGAGTTTGCCTAGTGATAACTTCAAAAAAGTTCCAGTGTATGGGATCTGTATCTCTCGAAAATGCACAAGAAAAACCTGCTTCCCCCCATTTCCGCATGGAAAGCGTGGGGAACAAGGTAATTAACAAACTGCCGACGTGACAGCCTACCTACCGCCTGATAAATTACTTTGTATTGTAGGAGCATATGTCCGGTGAATCTGACCAACTGGTCTCCCTCACCTTTCCCCCCTAAATACTCGGGAATCTACGCAACGTTGTAGGAAACCAAAGTTCTTTTCTCGGTGGCTTACATGTACACTCACCCAGAGCCAGATATTTGTCCGATGAAGATTGGAAAAAGAGATATTTTGTTTTTTGCCCCCTCTCATAATGAGCAGGTAGTGAGAGTGACGCTTGTGCTCTAAAAATAGTAAAATTAGAGATTATCTTTTTACTATACTTATTTATCTGAAAAATTTCTTTATAAAGTTTTAATAGAAATGAACGAAAAATAATATATCTAATGGGCCCCTTTCAAGATGAGGCCCTGGACACAGCCCCGATTTGCTCATGCGATAAGACCCCGTGTACATATTTTCAATAAAGTGTCCAATGTCAGATATATCCCATTCACCTGAACCTTATATAAGACGCTGTCCTTCATAAAATGTGCAAAGTGTTCCATATAATTATTATTATTTCTTATATTTTTTTCGAACTGTGCATTTTTTCATAAAAGTTTATACAGTTAGTTAGGAAAGAGAAATAGGAAATTTGGCTTTCACTCGATCATTTTTGAAGTTGTAATGCAAAAAAAATATGACAGTTAAAAAAAGAGAGAGAGAGAGAGTACTATGTACTTGAGTGTAGGGTAATAAAGCTTTCATTTAAATTATCTCAAGCGTACGAGAAAAATAAAAATTAAAAATTCTTCGATGTTTCATTTAAAAGACTTGTTTAGTAAATTTGTTAAATGAAATATGTATATTAATCTTTGTTAGATAATAAACGTTTTCAAAGACCTTTATTTATGTTCTGCATATGCGATAAAATTCCAAGAAAAATTAAGAGCACGAATCTGAGAAAGTAACACACCTAGGATTCATGCCATCTGAGATTTTTACCAAAAAATTCCCAGTTGTTATTAATCTTATTAATGTAGCAAATCCAGAATATTTTGTCTCAAAGTGAAGTTGTTCATCTTTTATGGCCCACTAAAAAAGCAGACCCGTAGCCAGATTTTCTATTCAGGGGGGCACCCTCTTTTTTCAGGGGGAGGCACCCTAACGTAAGTGGGGTGGCATCCTATATTTTTTTGAATGATAACATTTTTATCTATATTTCTCTTCATTAAATAATAGCATAAGTTTATAATTAAATAAATTCTGAAAAGTCCAAACGGCTTCCAAGAAGTAAAAGTTCCTTGGCTTAAACAGAATGGATTTAAAGTTGTCATCTTTGGATCATATTTGGAAGATGAGAACACAAAACAAAAATGACAGAGTATTACAAAGAAAAACTTTGTATATATAAAACTTTGATAACTTTACCTTATATACAAAATTTTTTCAAAGCATCTGCATTAAACTTTTTTATGTGAAATTTTCTAGGGGGAGTGGGTTCTCAGCCCCACCTGGCACCCCTTTGGCTACGGGCCTGTAAAAAAGTCCGTGCAGCACACAAAAGTGGGCGTTTTTCTCAGACATAGAAAATGCTGTGGTCAAAAACTCTTTGGGGGACAACTTACCATGATATTTATTTCACATCTATAATGTTAGACGATAGAACTTCATGAAATATATGAGAAATCTGTGGCAGGTTATCGACGCTAAGTCACTGAAGGTCACAAAAACACACTTTTTTTTTTTTTGTCATTTTTAAGGCTTAACCATAGCTTGCATCTTCAAGTTTCTAAGGCAAAAGAGGTGTCTTTGAAAGACATGTATTAGAACTTATAAAAAAATGCATGTATAGTTGACGCAAGTTGAATGCGCTATTAGATTTATGAGACCAAAATCTGAAAATTTTCGATTTTGACTGAAATTTGAAGTTTCATAAATTCTTGCGGCAGAAGTTTATTGAAAGTAATTCTTTTGGATCGTTTTTATGTGAATATATTGTATTATTTGAATGCTCAGCGCTTATACAAAGTTTTGCGCGCAAGATTAGGACCCACTGGCGCATTGACTTAAATTGAATTAAATTAATTTAATTCAATTTAAATTATCTATATTTAATAATTTTAGCGACTTAAATTGCTAAATTTAAGCAGGGCCTGATTATGACCAACAGGGGCCCCGGACATTGATGAATTTTGGGGGCCCCATCCATGATTTTTTTTTTAATTTTTCAAAAAATTTTGATATAAAAGAAGACTATTTCAGAACATTTGAAATTGGGGGCCCTTTACAAAGTCCCGATTTTCCCATGCGATAATAAGGCTCTGAATTTTATTATTTTTGGGAAAACGGGTGGATTTTCAAAATTTTAAGGTCGCCTACGTCTTCTCTCTATCATTTTGCGCATCTTTATGCAGTTAGAGGGAGTAATCAAAAGCGAAGCGCTGTTAATTTGTCAACGGTAATGGTTAAAAAAACATGAGTACAAATTTTTGTCAATTTTAAATGTATGACGTACAACTGGCGCCATTCCTACATGTAATCCAAAAAAAAAAAAAAAAAAAATCCTTCGGAATTGGACCACTGAAATGCTTAATATATATTAATCCTTATATCAATGCTTTATTTAGGCGAAAACAATTTATTCGTTTTAATATTCTTAAAAGAAGTAGAAGTTTAATAATTTCGAGAAGCTATTTCAAACGATTTAAAATCGCAAAAATTTGCAAACCTATTTAGATTATGACATATAATTTTTTAGAATTAACCTTTTAACTCATTTGGAACGCTTTCCTTCTTAGAAAAAGTCTGCATTTTAAATTCTGCTTAATAATTTGATTTTTTTTTTTAATAGCCGAATACTGACAGCTTAGCAGTACGGGATTGATTTATAGCTATTATGCCAGACTTGGGGATCGTCGAGAATCTTTTTTTCCCTACAATTTACACTCTTAAAAAAAAAAAATCAGTTGAATACCAAGAAATCTCTAGGAAACAATGATTCCATTACTTGGAAAGTATTGTAATCATGAAAAAATTCGACTTCGAGACTTTGATGTATTTACACGTTTTGAGGTCTTCTGAATTCATTTATGCTGTTTTTACGAGATGTATGTATGTGTGTGTGTGTGTGTGTGTGTGTGTGTGTGTATGTGAGTGAACACGATAGCTCCTAAACGGATCATTCGATTGAGCTCAAATTGGACATACATGTTATAAACCACCGTCGCAAGACCGGTATTGATTTTGGTATATATAGGACTTATAGTTTTTCTACAGGGCTACGACAAAGATTTCTTTGACATTATAGTATATGTCGAGAAAGTCGAGAAAGTATGCTAGCGTTTAAAGGGTGCATTCGATTGAGTTTCAATTTGGTATATATGTTTGAATTATTCATCGATTAAAATTTATTTAAATGCTTGGTAATGATCTAATCGTAAGTCTTCGGAAAGTCGAGTGGAGGCACTCCAGATTTTTTTAGTATGATGCCATAACTTTTCTTAGTATTACTACTAAATAAAGCCATGTTTGCCAATTGATTTACATTACTTTATTTAGCAGCAATACTAAGAAAAGTTATAGCATCTTTGTTTCAAAGAGATTTCTTAGTAATCCACAAATTTTTTTTTAGTGTAGGGATGTGATGTTATTTATTTATTTATGATGATGTTATTTTCGGATCCGCAACTCTCGTCCGTATACCAGCCTATATACAGCTAGAGGAGCTGCGGACCCACAGATTTATCGTTCACGTTTGCGCCATGTACATATAGCGGTTTTTGATCAGCCGAGATGTGAAAACGAATCCTTTCACTTTCTGCACACCAGGTTATTACAACTCCTTAAAAATTTATTTTAGGATGAATAGGAAAAATTAAATTACTTAATTAACTAAAACATTTTTCTAATTTATGTGTATTGAAAGAAGAAAGGGTTGTCACCCGATGGTTAACACTGCCAATATAGCTTTCGGGTCATCGTGAGACAATTGAGCTAGATATGACAGCATATTTTAATATCCATAACGCTAGGTTCGAGTAAAAGTTTTCTGCATTTTTTCAGTTTCCGTATAGCTGGAATAATTTAAAATGCATGTGTAAAAAAAAAAAATCATTACTTTCTTCGTCGTGAAGAGCTGATACGCAGCTAGTTATAACATGTTATGTATATGTAAAAATAAATTACTTGAAATTCAAATTAAACATTTAATAATTTTGCGATTTCTCAAAATAATCAAACGAAAATCCCCACCTCTCTCTCCATGTATTTATATATCATGGCTTTGATTTGCAACAGCGCTTCGATTTGAACTTCATATTTTAAACAATTACACTAAAATTAATCTTTATTTTTAAATTTAGCTAATTGGAAATTTTATTTATTTACTTTTTCGTCTATTTGGAAGCTTAGTTTAACCAATTATTAAAGTAATCTCTATTCCCGTGTGATGAGCGGGTACATCAGCTAATATAGAATAAAAATAGAAATTAAAATTCGTATTGTTCAATTAAAAGCAGCAATAATAAAATAATAAATCAATGACAAACTGAGGCTTTCGATGTGATCCGGTATAAATTTAAATGCCTCGAAATCTAAGATGAAAATTTTGGCTTTATACAAATTGTTCTATTTCTGTGTATTTCTTTACGTAACAATTTCTTTAATTCTTTACAGGTTGAAAAGTTTTTCTAGCATGTATACATATTTACATAAATGAACTGACACACACACACCACATAACACCAAAACAACAACAAAAAATCTTGCAGTTCAATGTGGAAAGTTAGTTTTTCTGGAAAGATGTTGTAGTTAGGGTAAAACTAAGACAGTGGAGGATTCTGAAAAGTTTCAACGGCAGGAGGCAATATACAAGAAATTTTGTAAGAAAAATGGATCTTCTTAAATTTAAAATTTTGATCAAATAACTCTTATCGTCTGAAACCAGGTTTAGGATGGTTGCTCTCATCATTCATTATTGAAAAGACGTTTTTGAGAAGATTCCTCTTCTATTACATGAGTAATTTCTTAGCGTGGATCTTTGAACACTCCGCTAAACCGGCAGATTATTCAAAGACCCATGCTAGGTGAGCAGGGAAACCACACAGATCATAGAGTGTAATGTAGTGCATTTATAGCAAGCCTGCACTCAGGGTATTTGCCAAGTCGGAATGCCTTGGTTGGAGGATTTTTTCAGGTGTTCTTCCGCGTCTTCACGAGACATCTAACGAAACCGCCCGAAACCCTAGACCGTTAGATCGACTGCCGCGCGGTAGTCCAGAACCCTCGACTTTTACTCTTCAACCATCTACTATTTTCAGTCCCTTGTGCAATGGGCCATGGTGGGACCGAGACCCACAGATCACAGAAAGGGAATCATCACCACTGAATCCAACTGGGATTTAATTTTATTTTATCTTAGACCACTGTTCTTTTCAACTAGTTATTTTAATTTTGTTTTAATCTTTAGGACGGAATACAGCTTTACTGATAAATTTGATCGCGCATTTAATCGTGTTATTTTTCTAGTAAAATCAAACTGAAACATCAATAACTGAGGACTAGTTTACAGCAATACAGTCTGGACACATACTCAACTTTCCTCACTATTTTTAGGAGGGCCCAGTGTCACTTTGCTTAAATATTTACCTTACATTTCATTGTTTACATGAAAAATACTATAAGGACGTTTTGGCTTCTAACTATGTTTCAAGAATATTATTTTTATCATTCCAATTTTAATGAACTTTAATTAAAATTGGAATGGGAAAAATAATAGTCCGGAAACATAGTTGGTTGCCAAAACGTCCTTATAGTAAGTATTATTGATGTAAACAATGAAATGTAAGATAAACATTTAACCTAAGTGACATTGGACTCTCCTAAAAATAGTGAGGGAAGTTGAGTACGTGTTCCGACTTTCTTGTAATTTAGTCCTCTGTTATTGACGTTTGATTTTCATTTTACTGGAAACTTAACGCGATTAAATGCGAAATTAAATGAAGCTGAAAATAGCAAAAAATCGCTTAAAAATGAGAGAACAGGTGGATTTTTAGATTTTTAAAATAGCGCAGATCGTTTTTATATATTTTTTACATAATCATGAAAATTTTCAAGCCGATCGCACAAACTGTGTGAATTTCATTAAATTTTTACACAGTAACTTTTTAATCTGTTTGTATTAATGACGGTAAAAGTTTTGTTTGGAAGTGGCCGGACCGGATTTGTTAGCGAGTGAGTCCCGTATCAGCGTTACTATATAATAGCATAATTACAGAGTTAATATTTATACAGGAGTGTTTTATGACATGTAAATTTGTATTAATTTAAATAATAATATGCACTACATTTCTTTAAAGCCCCTCTTCATCCGTAAGCATGTGTGCCCAAGACCCCATATATGTTAAATCGGTCTCTTCTAATAAAATATTTTTTTTTTTATATGCCAACTGTTTTGTTGTATTCGAGGCAACACCTTTTCCTTTTCAGGTAACATTTGAAAGAAGTAAAATATTTACTCAAAATTTGTTATTTTAATTAAACATTTAAAATTATTATGAGTGAAAAAGTATCCTGGAGGTCTTTGAAAAATACGAAATATTCAAACTTATTTCCCGTGCCCAACCATGCTTAGAAGGGACTCCGGCTCAAAAGATTACTTATCTGAAAAAATACCGAAAGAATTCGGTCTCTCTCTTCTTTAGTTAGAAAAGATATGGTCACCACATCTGTAAATAATTTTGTGGGGTGTTGAAAGCTACAATTAAAGTATCGTAGGCGTGTCTTGGCCATTGTGCGCTCTCCCCTCTTTTGCAATCCATTAATCTAAGTGTCACAGGTGTTTTGGCGAGTGGGGGTAAGCAGTAACGGGATTTTATGTCACAGCCGCTTTCGAAGCAGAAAAAAAGGAGCAGAAAATTATGTCTCAGCCGCTTTGAACAACTCTTACAGATGACGGGATTTTACGTCTCAGCCGCTTGGAGGGTTAATTGCCGAACGTTTTGTATGGACTTCGATGAAAAAAGACATTCCCCACTGGGTTCGAACTTGTATCCCGTGCCAAAAGTGTAAAGTACAGAGACACTCTAAAATTGCAATTGGATCATTCGAGATACCAGCTGCACGTTTTCAGCATGTCCATATAGACCTCGTAGGCCCTTTACCACCATCAAACGGCTATCGGTACTGCCTAACATGCGTGGATCGTTTTTCTAAATGGCCGGAAACTATTCCGCTCACGTATATTTCGGCGGAAAGTGTTGCGGAAGCTTTTTATTCGGGGTGGATTGCTAGATTTGGGCCACCCATGCGACTGACTTCTGATCAAGGAGCCCAATTTGAGTCTTCATTATTTTACGCTTTGAGTAAACTCCTAGGTGTCACGCGTATTCGTACGTCGCTCTACCATCCAGCAGCGAACGGGCAGGTAGAACGTTTCCATAGACAGCTCAAAGCAGCCATCATGGCTCATGACACAGTAGAGTGGGCTCGAATCCTTCCCACTGTGTTGCTGGGAATAAGAGCAGCCTGAAAGGAAGACCTGCGGGCAACGGCAGCAGAAATGGTGTATGGCGCTCCAATAGCTCTGCCTGGCGAATTTTTTACACCTGCTGATGACGTTCCGGACACGGCAAGTTTTTTAGGCAAGCTACACGAAAGCATGCGTAAGCTTTGCCATCCTTCAGCTCGGTCGGTCTCCAATCAAACAATTTTTGTACAAAAAGAACTGAAGGATTGCTCTCACGTATTTCTCAGTGATGGCGCCAGACTTTCCTCGACGGGAGGGCCATCTTCCCCGACAGGGGGGCCAAACGATAAAACCCCAAAATTTTACGTTTCAGTACTTGCACAGCCTCTCAAAAAAGTATTCGAGTAAGAGATAAATTTCCTACTTTGGTTTCGTATATTAAAAATTATTATGATGAGATTGTCCTTAATTATCTGTTCTTGGTTAACAGGAAAGCCCAGTGATTTTCACCAAAGTCGTAGTTAAAAAGGTGTTTACGAAGGCAATTGTCAGCAGATCGGGCAACTCTGCTTACCCTAGAAATGTGGATCTTGTTCTCTGGTTCCTTCGAATCCCGAGAAACATACTCCGAGGTGCAGATAATCAATATTCAATATATGAATATCGTATAGTTCCAAGCAGAATGAGAATGGGAGTGTACGGAACCTCTACGGTCGGGTCAGACACTTTGAATGGAATTTTTTATCTCGCTGCAAAATATCTTCCGTTTTTCTAAACCAACAAATTCTCTAAAAAAATTCCCGACGACACTCCCCGACGGGGAATGCATGGCCCTCCCGATCCCCCCGCTGGCGCCACCCCTGATATTTCTGCGTAGAGACGGAGTTAAGAAAAGTTTGCAACCCCCATACGACGGTCCTTTCGCTGTGTTGTCACGCTCTGAAAAAAACTTTCGTCTAAAAATAGGAGAAAGAGATGTGCCGGTGAACATTGACCGGGTTAAGCCCGCATATCTCTGTGTGGATGAGAAATGCAATCCAGAACCACTAACAAAGACTGAGGACAGCTTGCCAACAAATGCAAACAACAGTGGTGAAAAGACTACGCGCTCCGGTAGGCGAGTCAGAATCTCACCCGAAGTACCTCTCATAGTGAAAATAGTTTCGCTATCGCTCAGGGGGGGGGGGGCTACTGTTGGGGTTTGACATCGCCGCAGTAATCTCCTGCATCCGGAAACTAGCGCGTTACGGCGCGGAAGGCGATAACTGTCAACCGCGCAGGAAAATACTTTTGCACCTGGCTCGCGCTGAAGTGAAGAGAGGATTACGCTTCGACTCGCAGTCGGTGTGCATGATGATGGCTTAGCTCCAGCGACCAAATGTGACATGCTTAATTCTTTATCATTTTCAGTATGTAACGTAAATTCGTAGAAGTTTTAAAATAAATATAGTTTAAGAGGTGATTTGTGTAATGTTTAATTATTTAATAATTTTGTATTAGCAACCTTCTAAACATATTTTAATTTATTAATACCTACGTCATTATCACTACGTCACACCTTAGCAACCAACTTTTTTTTGTCAAACATTCGTTCATTTGAGAATGGTCATTGACCGAAAACGCTAGGTGAACAAGTTTCCGAATTGTTCGCTCAGTTTCAACTGAAGAACAATCTGCAGCTGACCGCATGCTGGTCACCAGTTCCGGTTAGAAGCACGTCTGCTGCTGTTGTGAAGTCACGTGCATATCATCTATGCGTATGTTCATATAACTGTTCATGTTTATTTAAAAAATTTACAATCATTTCTTCAGTAATTCTCGGTAAATTATCACTCTCTGCTTTCACGTATCCTTTATCCATTGTCCTAACAATTAAATTAAAAGTTAACGTGAACTAATAAACAAAATATCTTAACAATATCTGGATTCGCTCGTCCTCAAATAAAGAAACCGAGGCGGCCTAGAGCCCCTATAATATATAGGAGTCTTAAGGCGGTCGACGGGGCTTGTGACGTCAGATCTGGTCGGACCAATCGGAAAGCGTTTCGAGTGGCTTCCACTTCCGGCAAATTTTAGTGATTTTTAATTGCAAATAAATATATTTTAAGCGTCCTTTCGATATTTTTTCTTTAAAAAATGGAATTAGAAAGACTTTTTCTTCATAATTAACATGAATATTAATGTTTTTTTTTCAGTACTGCAATTGTCCATTATCGAACGCGATTTGGGCCACATTATCATCTTTCTGGGTGCACCTGACGTCAGTCGCATGTGGTCTTTCACGAGTTTACGAACGGAAATAATTCGTCGTCTGCTACGTTTGCGAACGCACCACCCATTTCTTTTGTACTATGTATTTGGGTTTTTTAGAAATAAACTTCTTACAGTCGTTATACACGTCGTTTTATGTCCCATTTTCTTCAGAAAATGTTGGATATTTTTTTAATGGCATGCAGTGTAACTAATGAAGGAAAAACATATTATATATATATACTAGCTGAAGTACCCGTTCTTCGCACGGGAATGAATGGACATTTTGATATTACGATTTGTGGTGATTACTATTCATTGTAATAAACAGATATAGCAAAGTGGATATCGCGTTATATTGTGTCCAATAATCATGCATACGGAATTGCAAGGCAATCGTTTGTACGGTGCAGAAGGCCATGCGGCGTAGCGCAATCTAGTGGCGAGTTTTAGCAAAACGGATACGGCGAAAATATTTTTCGCATTCAGATATCGATGTATACGAATTTTCATGACTATCGGCTAGACAGTCCTGAAGTTCATGTGTTGACGCGACATCTAGTGGCAAGTTATAGGAAAATGGATAGCGCCAAACTCTTCCCGTGTTCAAATATCTATGTATACCTATTTTCATAGCGATTATTTGCACAGTCAAGAAGTGATACACTGCAGGGCCATCTAGTGGTTCAATAAAGTAATGATTTGCTACAGCGCCGTCAAGTGGCGAGTTATAGCAAAATTGATAACGCCAAAATATTCTCATTGTTCAAATAGCTATGTATACTGATTTTCATAGCGACCGTGTTCAACTATCTATGTATACCAATTTTCATAACGATCATTTGCACAGTCAAGAAGTGAATCACTGCAGGGCCATCTAGTAGTTAATTAAAGTAGTGATTTGCTACAGCGCCGTCAAGTGGCGAGTTATAGCAAAATGGATAAAGCCAAAATATTCTCATTGTTCAAATAGCTATGTATACTGATTTTCATAGCGACCGTTTGAATGGTCAAGAATTTGGCCTGCTGCAGCGTCATCTAGTGGCGAGTTAAAATAATAATGCATTGCAGTGTCATCTAGTGGTGAGTAACATCAAAAGGAACGCAGTTAGAATATATTCTTCGTGCTCGAATGTGTAAGTATAAAAAATTTTATGCCGATGGGTCGAACGGTATAGAAGTTGATGCTTTGCAGCGCCATTTAGCGGCAAGTTACAGCAAAATGGATAGTGAAAAATATTCTCCGTGTTCTAATATTCGCGTGTACCAAATTTCATCGAAATCGGTTGGACGATATTCGCATAGCAAACGGCTAAGCGGAATAGAATTCAATGTTGTGCTGCGGCACCAAGTGGCAAGTTAAGGAAAACGGATAGCATAAAAACCTTCTCCATCATAAAAGACTTAGGTGAACCAAATTTCATCGTGCAACGGTGCTCAACGGTGCTGGAGTTTTTCAACCTCATAAACACATACCAACATTCATTTTTATCTATAACCAGTGTTATTATATATACCAGTCTCAAATAAAATCCAGTTTCAAATCTAAGCCTCGCCAAAGTGCCAACATACGCCATTTTGCAAGAGTTTTTTCAGGGAATCATTCGAAGCATTGACTTAGCAGCAATCAATATGGGAAATGGTTCGACCGCCAAAGAGTAGCACGCATTTATTTGAAAATTGGAATCCCTTAATACAGCCGATTTTTTTTTAAATTATCAACTATAATGTGTTTTATTCATCGTTACTCCGATGTACTAAATGAGAAGATTTCAATTTTCTGAAATTTGGCGGAATTCCTCCAACTTAAATCAATGTACTCAATTGGCGAGAATTCTGAAGTTAGATCGCTTGAAATCCCTTAATAACTGCATTATTTCTACACGGATCATTAAAATTTAACGCTGTATTCTAATAAAACCTTTGCACTTGTTTTCAAAAATCTATTTCCTTAAGCTCTCAATAAATTGCGCCAAGCCGAAAACTGTGCAAACCGCTAGAACTCACTTACTCAAAATCCATATTTCAGCCATTTTATTTTTTCGCCAAACTAAAAAAATTTACACATTAGCCTCGGAAATCTTAATTCTTATTGTTTTGCGTGTAAAGCATTACATTCCTGCTCTGATTTCCCATGCACACGATATTATAATTTTTAAAAAAATAACCTTACGAATATAAACTAACAAAAAAAAATCATTATTATTCTTTTATTTTTACTTTGAGAATTTAAAACATTTTATTCGGCAAAATCGCCACACATGGCAACCACGATCCTTATTTCACACTTTTTTCACTACAGGGGTTACAATTACGGAAAGCTTTTTGCGTGGAGAGCACATAAAATCTCTTAAATTCCGGGAACGGATGGACTTTCAAAGTTTTAAAGTGGACTACGATTTATTCTATATTATTTTACATATCTGTGCTAAATTTCAGGCCAATAGGTTCATTTTTGTGGATTTGTATACGAACGACATTTTATTCGGCAAAATCGCCACACATGGCAACCACGATCCTTATTTCACACTTTTTTCACTACTGGGGTTACAATTACGGAAAGATTTTTGCGTGAAGAGCATAAAAAAATCCCTTAAATTCCGGGAACGGGTGGACTTTCAAAGTTTTAAAGTGGACTATGATTTATTCTATATTATTTTACATATCTGTGCTAAATTTCAGGCCGATAGGTCCATTTTTGTATATTTGTATACGAATCAAATCCACAAACAAACAAACAAACAAACAAACAGAATTTCATTTTTATTTATAAGATATAATAAAGAAAAATAGAAATCACGGGAATTCGTAAATAGCTCTGACAAGCTTGTAGCAGGTCTATTAAAATAAAGTTCACGTTGGAATAAAAAAAGGTGACAGAACCTTTTTTAGTTATTAAGAAATTAGTTTTTTTTTTTTGGGGGGGGGGTTATGACGTAGCAGGTCTGTTAAAATAAAGTTCACGTAGGAAAAAAAAGTTGACAGAACCTTTTTTAATTATTTATTAAGAGATTGGTTTTTTTGGTGCGGGGGGATTATGATTGCATCATTGCAAATTATTAAAAATTACCAAAAATTTAGTATTATAATGAACAAAATTATAATGAAGTCTTTTTGTGAAATTTTCTCCTTTTCCTTCAAATTATATGTAAGAGACAGAAATAATATGATTCCTAAAAGAAAATTCCAAAAAATCCTTTTACAGCAAATGTTCAAAACGAGTTACGTACTCGTGCGTTCAATACCAAACAATAACAAATGTAAAAAAAGTAAAATAAATAACCTATGAAACGCAATTTTGTTTTCTTTTGACCACCGAGTGGTGCAGTTGTAAGCTGAACAATTTATTGGCATTGTCAATAAATTACAAATAATTTATTTTATAATGCAATCGAATAAACATCAGAACACATTGTACTGCCCTATGGACACTGGCGAGTGTTTTGCCTAACTCGTTTCGAAACTTGAACAGAACTGTATCAATCCGCGAGGGCGAAACAGGCACCATATATGGTGCTTATTGTACTGTAGTAAATAGTAGGAAGGCCTCAGGTCCACTGGAGCCTCAGTCCAGTTAATAAGTATAGGACAGTGGTTCGTATTGTGGCGGCCTGCACCTTCAGCGATCCACTCATCGGTTCGTTCGCTAGCGCCGAACCGAGCTTTCAGCCGTCGCGAACAACATCTGAACGTCTGCGCATACTGGAGGAGCGCTTGCACCTGCTCCCACGCTCATACAAGCTCATCAAGCTCAATTTTCCTGATTTCATTGTGCAGCTCCTCAACAACTACTTTGTCCACAGGAAGTACCAAGTACATGTCCGCGATGCCATTTCGCATTCCTCCCCAATCTCTAGTGGAGTCCCGCAGGGCTCCATTTTGGGGCCGGTACTATTCAACCTTTTCGTCAACGACATCCCAGCTCATCAAGACACCATGCTGGCCCTTTATGCTGATGACGCGGCCATTGTCAGCCACGCCAACTCTGGCCTTGCTCTTACCAACTCAATGCAAGCCCACGTGGACACCCTCTCTAGTTGAATCAGGAATTGGAAGCTGCTGCTCAATATTCCGAAAGCTCGCCCCCATTATCAAGAATAGGAACTTATCTGCTCAGAACAAGGCCCTACTCTTCAAGACTTTCATACGACCAACTGCAACATACGCCACCCCGGTGTGGGCACATACTGCCAGGACCTCGATTGACTTGCTCGAAAGCGAGCAGAACGCCATTCTTCGCTCTATTCATCATGGACACCATTTTCTCAAAAACAAAGCAATTAGACGTGATCTACACGTACAGACTTTAGGTCAGCACATTTACAAACTTGCTGTACGCTATTATAGCACACTTAATCAGCTACCAAAAAAAATCGTAGCCGAGTACCCCGACTGCGACCCTTCTGAGCCCAGCAACAGGAAACGGCCTAAGGCCGTCCTCTTTGTGTTTGCGCCCCGCCAACATCTTCTGCACGACCTCATACTGATCTGTTCTGATCCGGGCCCATCCCCCCCTACCTCAAGAGAACCACATGATTAATTAGTATCAACTGGAGATAAAGCTATAGCTGAGGCGCTCCATTAATCCTAGAACTTCAGTTCAGTTCAGTTCAAATTGCTAATGGGATCCAAGAAAAGATGCTTGAGTTCAAGGAATTCCTAAACGAGCACAACCCCGATATAATTTTACTACAAGAAACACACCTCAGAACAGGTATGAATCTAAAGATTCCTAACTATACAGTCACTCGCACAGAACACATTAACAGAAACAGCAGCCGCCCGATCAGGGGAACTGCGTGTGTGTTAAAAACAATATTAATAGTCACCCAATTACACTCCACCTCTTACGTGTATCAATGCTACAGGTATTAAAATCCCTGGGAACGCCCCCTTACTTTTGCTTCAGTGTATGTACCACCGCGTGTGTCGGACCTTAGTGTAATTGCAGACGTTGAAGACCTGCTACGTTTAGACACTAACTGCTTATTAGTAGGGGACTTTAACGCCCGTCATAGGTATTGGAACTGCCGAACCAATAACGGTTATGGTAATATTATTGTCAACTACCTGTCAAACACCACATGCAGATATTATTTTTCCAAAGTACCCCCACTCATTTTACCCCATACAGTAGTAGCACCATTGGTTTCGGCCTTTTTCGCGGTTTTAATTAAGTAAAAGACGTCTTCTCCCTCTCCGAACTTCTCTGACCACAACCCAATAAAAATTTATATCGGAATTGATAACCACGCCCCCCCCCCCTCCCCGCGGTCAAACTCATTAAACGTACCGATTGAGCTAAGTTCAGAAATAATCTTGATTCTAATAATGATAATACTTACGATATTCCTAATAGAGACGCAATTGATCAATTTAACAGTGACTTAACCAATAGCATACTTAAATCCTTACGCTACTACTGAAGCACCTACCCAGACAACACAAACTTGTCCAGAAATCGTCCATATGATATCATGGACAAGTTCGGGACATAACTGACATCCCCAAATTTGTCTATATCTTGTCCATAATACGCCCCAAACTTGTCACTATGGCACAATACGGCGTCCATAATGATATCCTCTGGACAAAATATAGCCATCCATATGGACATGTTATGGACATCCAGAACTTATCTATATGGACATGTTATGGACATCTATAATTTGTCCATGTGGGCATGTCATAGACATCAGAATATGTCCATAAAAAGACATTCTGTGGATATTTATCTCATATCCACAGTTCATTTTTATGCTATGGATAAGTTACTACCATAAAGGAACAGAAGTATCTGTTTCATAAGTAATTTCTGAAACGGAGCTATTACAAGAACTGCTTGTAGGATCCCACTTATTTGAATCTTCAAAAATATTTTCATCGATCCTATTTTCAAATTCATTATGAAAATAATTATAATCGTGCGCATTAATAGGCTTTGATTCAATATCATTCACATTACATTCAGCTTCAATAAGGAATAATTCAACATTTTGCCATTCCTGATGAGTCGATTTAATTTTTTTATTAGAATACTGTTGCGGAACTACTCTACTACTCCTGTGGTTCGTCGTTCTAAAGTCCAGTTGGTGTAAAAAGTTCTAGTAAAAACTCACTTGTCAGGATGGAACACAAACTTTATTGCTTCTAGAACTTCGTAGAACAATCAGCTGTACACAATTCACAAGCACAATCTAACAGTAACGTGCTTTTAACAATCCGCTAAGATCAGAAGCTTTCACAAATGCTGTAATTCTCACATAAAATAAAACACATCCACAGGTAAAACTTCAGCGGAAATATTCGATGGATAACACTATCAGTCCCTCAAGACTCAGCAGTGAAGAATTTACACACAGCACTTAAATTCAAAGCTTCAAAAAGCAAGCCAAAACACAGCTTTTATAGCACTATCAAGTCACAAAGCAAGCGTACTCGCTCAGAGAGCTTTCACAATACGGGCGCTCTCTCACACTCAACTTTGAACTCGCACTGAACTGGGGCTTTAAAGGCACTTCTATTTATAGCCGACGCAGGAGGTACAAGAAGCCTCCAGAAAAGTTTATTTCACGAAGATTCTAGATAAAGCGAGAATATTGATTACGTCATAGAAGAGAAATGTTAGGTTATTAGGTGTTTTTAATGCAGCAAAAGCAGCTTTACAGGTCCCATAGGGAAAATCGCGCCAAATGACCAAAATGTCGCCAAGCTTAGCGCCTTTTAGCGAAATATCGCCAAATTTGGTGCAAAAAATAAGTCCTCAAAAGTGAAGAGGTCTAAGCCCTAGGACCAATATTTCTCGAGTTTTCTAGAAACCCCATATATTTGAATGGGAAACCAAAACATCCGTATCTCTGGTTCTAATTGGCCGATTTTGATGCAACAAAAAGGAAAATTTATCTATTTGAAGCGTAGAATACGAATTTTAAACCATTTTAAGACCCAGATCAGCGAGTTGCCCCGAAAATTCGTAACATTGCCCCCTTCCCAAGGACTGCACGTCCCGGGCAGTACAATCCCCAGTTAGGAGGACACACGAGTATATACAGGGTCCAACCTTTAATCAAACCTTAACAACATATTTAAGCAAATAATCAATAAACACAATAAGCAAATACACACTAATAAATAAATAATAGACATAATAAACAATTACACTAATAAGTAATAAATGTAATAAACAAATACACATTAATAAAAACCAATATATTACAAATATGTACACTAAACATGGCGTAAGTAGTGAGTGAAAGAGAGTTGAAGAAAGAGGAAGAGAAGAGAAAGACAGGAAAGAAATGAGAGTTGAAAGAAAGGAGGAATTACGCCATAGTGACCATGGTCTGATAGTCAAATAAATAATTACAACCGCGGTAGATGGCTAGCCGATCGTAATGTACAACTCTTGGCTTCGAGTTTGGTGACTTACGAATTCGTACGATGACGTCATTCAGCCGGTTTAGGACTGTGTAAGGACCGTCCCATGGCGATTGCAGCTTGGGAGACAGGCCTTTCCGTCGAGTAGGATTCCATAGCCAAACTTTGTCACCTGCGTTGAAGTCATGTCCCGTAGCCTTCGTGTCGTAGCGAGTCTTCATCCTCTCCGTGTTCAAGTTGATCCGCTCCCGAGCAAAATGATGCACGTCTTCAAACCGTGCCCGAAGATTTTCCATGTACTCTTCTGGCGATGAAGGCGCATCTGGAGGGCGGCCGAACACTAGATCGGCGGGAAGACGAAGATCTCTGCCGAACAGCATCTGGGAAGGTGTGAAGCCGGTAGTCTCATGGACGGCACTCCTATAGGCCAGCAGGAAGAGGGGGAGTTTCTTGTCCCAGTCCTCTTGATTCCTAGATACCAGGAGCGAGAGGTTGTTCAAAATTGTGCGATTGAACCTCTCCACCATGCCGTCGGATTGTGGGTGTAAAGGCGTAGTCTGGGTTTTGTCTATTCCGAGAAGTTGACATAGTCCTTTAAAGACTGCAGAGGTAAAGTTCGTTCCTTGGTCGGAATGAAGTTGCAGAGGGGTTCCATATCTGGAAATCCATTCTTGCACCAGTACCTCTGCTACGGTCGTAGCTTCTTGATCGGGAATAGGAAACGCTTCGGGCCATTTAGAGAAATAGTCAATGACAACTAGGATGTATTTGTTGCCATCCGAAGTTCGCGGAAGAGGTCCCAGGATGTCGAGGGCAATCCTCTCAAAAGGCGCTCCTACATTATAACGATGTAGTTTTCCACGGCTTCGTTTCTTCGGGCCTTTACGGGCGGCACAGGCGTCACAAGCTTGACACCACTTTTCGACATCGCCTCGAGCCCTAGCCCAGTAGAAGCGCTCGCGAACTTTCTGCAGGGTCTTCATTACGCCAAAATGGCCCCCAGTTAAGCCATTATGCAGCTCTTCTAGAACCTTCGGAATCCTCGAACGAGGGAGTACTAATTGCCATCGGAGCATCTTACCGTCGTCCGACTCCCATTTACGATACAGGACTCCATTTCTCAGGCGAAGCGAATCCCATAAAGCCCAGTACTGTTTTGTTGCCGGACTGCAAGATGATATTTCTTGCCAGCTGGGCTTATCGCCGGACTTTTCCATAAATTCCACAATAGGTTTGATGTCGCTATCTGCTAATTGGTCCGCCCGAACATTTTCGTCACTCCAGGGATCTTGAGATGGTGCCGATGATGTAACTTGGCGGACAACGGGATGTTTCAGATGGTAATTTTTCTCTGCCCTGGAGCAATAGCGACAACTGTCTATGCAGGGCCTTCTCGACAAAGCATCTGCATTTCCATGAGATGCTCCTTTCCGATGACGTATCTCGATGTCATATTCTTGTAATCGCTGTATCCACCTGGCTATTTGGCCCTCTGGATTCTTGAAATTTAGAAGCCAGGTTAAAGAGGCATGGTCCGTTCGGAGCAGGAACTTTCGGCCGTATAGGTAATGATGGAAGTGCTCCACGGCCTTAACGATAACTGGAAGTTCCTTCCTTGAAACACAATAGTTACGTTCTGCCTTTGAAAGGCATTTGCTCCAGTAGGCAATCTATCTATATCCTGAGATAAAACTGCTCCGACACTCTTCTTACTCGCATCTGTGTCCAGGATAAATGGCTTGTCAGGGTGAAGATACGACAGGATCGGCGAAGATGTTAAGGCCGTCTTGAGTTCGTTGAACGCATCCTCACATTCTGCAGTCCATAGAAATTTTTGTCCAGTCTCGGTCAATTTGTGAAGTGGTCTTGCAATTTGAGAAAAACCCTTCACGAATTTTCGATAGTAAGTACACAGACCGAGAAAACTTCTTAAGTCATGGATATTCTCAGGACGACTCCAGTTCTGGACTGCGGACGTCTTTTCGGGATCGGTTCGGACTCCGTGGGCGGATATTATGTGCCCGAGATAACGTACTTCCCGACGAAACAAGTTACACTTAGATGGACTCAGTTTCAAGTTTGCCTCCTTTAATTTCTGCAGCACCTTTCGGATGTTCTCGAGATGCTCTTCGAAAGTCTTTCCGACGATGATGATATCGTCCAAATAAACGAGACATGCTTCGTAGGAAAGTCCTCTCAACACTGTCTCCATTAGACGCTCGAACGTAGCCGGTGCGTTGCAGAGTCCAAAAGGCATAACTTTGAACTGCCACAATCCTTGTCCCGTGGTGAACGCAGTCTTTTCACGGTCATCGGGATGAATTTCTACTTGCCAGTAGCCACTCTTGAGATCCAGAGTGGAGAACCATTCATTTCCCGATAAAGTGTCCAATGTGTCGTCTATCCTGGGAAGAGGGTAGCTGTCTTTCTTGGTAATGTCATTCAGACGTCTATAGTCAACGCAGAACCGGGTGGAACCATCTTTCTTTCGGACCAAAACAATCGGCGAGGCCCAGGGACTAGTCGATGGCTCGATGACGTCATCACGCTGCATCTCCTCTAAAAGTCTGCTCACCTCTTCTTGCTTAGCAAACAGCAGCCGCCTAGGATGTTGCTTGATGGGAGAATGGCTGCTTGTGTCTATTCTATGTTGCGTTAACCTCGTACGGCCAAAGTCACCGGAAGTACGAGAGAAGAGGTCTTCAAATTCAGCTATTACTTTCTCTGCAGCGCTTCTCTGTTCTGCCGTTAACTCCACGTCTTGTAATAATTCCTTCGTCAGGCACTCGGAAGATTTAGCTGTCGTTTGGCTGATGTTCTTATTAATGCAGGTAATAGGAGTGCATGTCGCCAACACTTCATTTTTCTTTATCACCTTCGACTTGTCCGTCATATTTGCTACTCTAGCTGGAATTTCTGTTCTCGACAAATCCACAAGTGTTGCTCCCACAAGTACTCCTCTGACGGAATCACTATTGTTTTGGTGTTCGATTAATCCAAAACGGAATTTATTGCTTTCTTTTACTGTTCCAGAAATTATTGAATCAGTTCTGGAAGGTAGAGTGATATCAGTCTGCGCAATTATTTGCTGAACAGGTAAAAAAGTTTCATTTTCAATATCGAACGCAGCTATTTCTTCTGAGTCTGAACGAAGCTCATTATTCTTTAAGTCCAAATTAAATTTGTGTAATTTTAAAAAGTCCAGTCCAAGAATAAAAGAGTCCGTAATATTGGCGGCATATACCACATGGTCATATCTGGCATTTCCAAATGTGATTTCCACTTGCTCCTTTCCGCCCACTTCGATCTTGTCACCTGTTACGGTCTGAAGGGTCAGCGAGGGCGGAGTCCAGATAATCTTCAAATTTAATTTCTTGGCCAGATCCGTCCTTATGATGGTTACGTTCGATCCAGTATCAATCACCATGTGACATGGGGAACCATTGGCGTATCCCAGTACAAATAGTCCATCACTGCCGCCATTCACTGATGAAATCTATAAGACTTTCAAACGAGGCTTTTGAATATCCCTCAGCCGCTGTTTCTGAAAGTTGTCTCTTTTCTGTCTTCCTCCATGGGCTTCTCTGGTGCATTGATAACTGCGATCTTTACGAGGAGAGTTCTTTTGTTCGTCACAGTATTTTCGTAAATGCCCTTCGCTGTTGCACCTCCAACATTTCACTTTTCTTGGCTCTGACCAGGGCCGTCGCGGATGTGTCAGGCGCCTTTGTGCAAACACCGATTTAGCGCCCCTACATTAAGAAAATGTCAGTCTTCGAAACAAAAGTATCATTTTACTATTCCATGTACTTATTCAGTTGGAAAATATCATAATTAAACCGAGTCTCGGGAGGTGGCGGCCCTGTAAATATTCAGTTTTGGAAACAAAATTGATTTTACAATACAATATTAGTATACAGAAGAGAATATAAGGCATTGCTCTGGACTGTAGGATTGCCCGATGGATACCTGGTACTGCCGAAAACTCACCCAGTACATGCGGTATACGTGCTCGTAAAGTCAGTGGAACCAAAAACGCTGTGGTCGGTAGCTAACAGTTAGCATGGTTGCGGAGATCAGATTTGCTTCCATCTAGACTAGTCTTTTGCAAAGTTCTAGTGATATGGCATTCATTAAGGGGGGAATTGCCCTGTGTGGGAACACATCAGGAACAGACGTGTTGTCTTGACGATCAGGATGACGTACAGATGTGCAACCATTGAGTAACTGACCACCCAGATGAACCAAAAGGCTACCATAAGTCTCCGGAACGACGGTTCAGCGAACGTTTGCTGAGGAGGGAGCATTATGGTCTGGGGAATGTTTTCATCGCATTCTCTGGGCGCACTCATCATTGTAGAAGGCAACTCTCCGGATTTAAATAAAATCGATAAACTGTAGGATCCCTCGATCGGGTTAGTTCGTGCCATGGACCCCCAATCGCGTAACCTATCGCAGATGGTCATTGCACTGGAGTCCACATGGACCCTAGAATATTCCAGTGAACACCTTCAACAACTAAGTGACTCTCTCCCTGCGCGTCTCTCAGCGATCCGCTCTGAGTAATCGGGATAAAGTGGTCACATTAACCCATTTATGCCTAGCGTCCCTTTTTTTGGGACGGCATTTTCGCTATCAGTCGAAAACGCTATTTATTTTTCCTAGCCTTTATTCGCGAGTATTGATACTCAATTCCACAAAATATTTTAATATGGCCAAGTAGGATGTTGACATTTCAATTTTTATACATAATGATTTTAGATGAAATCATCCCTTGTTCAAAAAGTTGACATCAGAAATTTATCAATTACTGCTGGTGTTACCAAAAATCGAAGAAAGTCGCAAAAATATCCAGGCACGAATGGGTTAATGTGACTGGACTGTGTAGATACTAGTATATTTTTTAACCCATTTATGCCTAGTGTCCCTTTTTTGGGACGGCATTTTCGCTATTAATCGAAAACGTTATTTATTTTTCCTAGCCTTTATTCTTGAGTATTGAGCCTCAACTTTACAAAATATTTTAACATGACCAAGTAAGATGTTGATATTTTGATTTTTATGCATAAAGATTTTAAAAGAAATTATCCCTTGTTCAAGAAGTTGACATCAGAAATTTATCTGTTATTTCTGTTATCAGTAAAAATCGAAGAAAGTCGCAAAAATATCCAGGCACAAATGGGTTAAAATAGATTTTTTCTAAAACAAATGGGAAAAAGTATCATTTAAGTATCTATCATTCTACATATGCGCTTGTCACTACTATGTCTACCTTCTGGAGACATCAAGTTTTCTCTTGTTATGCTCAACAGTGATTCCTATAACTAAAAATCATTTAAATGAACAATTTTATAAGGCTCTCGTAGATTTTTTCCCTTTATTACTTGAACCAGTTGATCTCTAGAGCTGATACATTATGAAATGTTAGCGTCGTTCTCCAGTCTCGTTGCATGGACGGTTGCCCGTAATTGAGCTGTTAACTTCTGCTTCAGTGGTACTCCAGAGAGCGATGATTCACTGTTTCGCACAATTTAGAACATCTTCATAAAAAAGATATATGATTTGTGGCTGTACTCTAATAAATATAAGACAACACCAGATGCAGAACTAAAAGAAAAGTATGGAGGGAGATGGTACCAAAAGAAGGACATCAGTTGCAGCTGTTACCCAACTGGACAGATGAACTACTACTCATCGTTGTGGATGGGACTAGGCATGAAGATAGATATATAACTATCCTGTTGGACCATGTCCACCCTTTAATGCAAATTGTTCTTTAATCCAATCGAAAATTTTCGGGATCTGCTCAATCCTGCTGTTTGCTCTGTAGCAGCATATCTGACTATAATAAGCTAAAGTCGTCATAGCTCAGAATCTGTGAGAGAGGAAAATCAAATATCTCTGTTTAAACTGAAACTTTACTTGGAAGATAACACATCAGTATTCCAAAGGTAGAAACGGGCTTATTGGGACGCCACGAGCGAGAGGTTTTGAAGTCATCTAGTGTGCAACGCTTTTGTTAGAAATTGATATCGTTGGGTAAAGCCACGCCTTGTTGGAAGACAGTTGTTCCTGCAAATAGGATATGTTGGTAGAAGTTCAATTCCTGCCTCCGGCTTCATTGCTTTATATGGCGAAAACTGCTCGTGGCGTCGCCAGGGCATGACTATAACAATTTTGTGGACAGGCATTTTTAAAATTTTGTGGCTTTATATATAGGTCTTAACTTAAGTTCCTATTTCTGCTTGTGTTTCTAGGGCACGGACCTACAAGTGCTCGTGCTATTATCAGGACCTGCCTGGGCATCTTCCTTATATTCTATTTTACTTGAAATATTCCATCATTTCACAAAACGATAATCATTTACTACACTCGAATGATTGTTAAAGGGAAAAACAATAATCTTATAGAGGCAGTTATAGGGCCTTTTTTCGCACGGTACTGCTGTTTAGGTTATGTTTGCGAAAAAAATACTGAAAATTAGAAATTCAGAATAAATTTCAGGCGGCACGAGATCGCACACGCGCACGCTACATCTCGGCAATTTGGTACCTTTGCCCGATCGGACAACGCCTTAATCTATCTCGCAGGATCAAAATCAGTCCACGCCACGCGCTTCCCTTCATTTATGACCCAAACAACTGAACACGCATTTCTCTTTCTTGCCTTCAATCACAGATGGCTCCAGCACCAATCCCATCCATCTCTCGCTTTTTCAAAGTACACATACAATGCGTGGCTATGTCCATAACGCTAGGAACATCGTTCATTAGCCTCTGACTGACTCTTATGGGGTGTGGAGTAAATGAATATCGTTTGTCCGGTCGGATAACGCCTTACCACGTGGAATTCGCGGGATAAAAACCAGTCCTCGTCACAAGCTTCCTTTCAAACTTAATCTTGAAAGCCCCATCAAGATGAAATATACAAGATAGAGGAGACAGTCATCATAAAATCATTAAAAGAAAGGGGAGAAAACCCCATTCAGAAAAATCAGGAAATCCCATTGTATTTCTGTAATTTACGCTCTGAAGATTAGCTGATTGTTTAAAATCATGTTATTGCTTGATAATTTCCGTGAATTGGCAATAGATATTTTTAATCAAATTCTACAACCAATAAAGTTCATGTTTTGTTCTGTTAACTAGACTGATTACTGGAACATTCCTTACACAATAGACTTTTAAACTTATGAATCAGACAGATAAGTATTTTGCAATAATGTGATGTCACTTAAAGGACAGATGATTGTGTATTATTTTATGCAGATGTCAGAATGGCTGCCATTGTATTTTCACTATCAGTACATGATGACCTTTTTGTCAGATAAATACATTTTGAATATTAGGCATGGTCCTTTAGCCTCATTGCTAGAATCGACAAAATACTGTGTTGCTTAGCCTCACAAGTCCACCGTTCATTGCTCCACACAATTAAAGCACACTGAGTAATATTGAAAATAGTGTCCCGAGAAGAAAGCATCAGATGGAAAGAAAATAATTTAATAGACATATAGATGAGAGATTCACTTGATCGCAAAATCAAGACAAACAAATACAGAGTGTGCAATGATACAAATATAGGGCAATTTCAATAGTGTGTTGGACCGCTTCTTGGTGCAATACAGTAGCGGATCCAGAAATTTTTTTTGGGAAGGGCTAAATTTTTAAAAAAGCTTATTTCACCCAATTAAAATGTACTTTAAATCAAAATTTTAGTCTAAACCAATGTATTAGGCTTTTGGGAGGGGCTAAGTAATAAAATATGATCATTTTAGCTATTTAAAGTGTATAATAAAGCAGAATGTTGCCCTTGAGCAATCTCTTTTGGGGGGGGGCTGAAGCCCCCTAGCCCCTCCCCTGGATCCGCTACTGGTGCAATATATGCCACAACACGGTCTGGCATTGAGTTAATTAGACATCTGATATTGTGCTGAGGCAGATGAGCCCACAGATCTTGAGCAGCCACCTTCAAATAATATACAGAGTGACACGGTGGCATCTGGCGTTTCAGCTGATCACATGCGTTGCTCTACAGGGGACAAGTCGGGGGAGCGGGCCGGCCATGGAAGAGTCTGAACACGGCATAGGAAGTAGAGATGAGACGGGCTCAGCCCGAGCCCGACTCAGGCTCTGTAATTCACGATTACGTTCGGGCTCGGGCTCGTGAAAAATTTCTCCTTTGTTGAACATACTCCTTGAAACAGATTTTAAAAAGTGATTCATGGGATAAATAGACGTACTTATTTCAAAAAATAGCAGCAAGGGGGACTAGAAGGTGTGTGAAGCTCCAAAATTTATTGTATCCTATTAATGAAGTAGTTAATTTTATTTGTCTTTAGCTGAAATTTCGGGCTCGGGCTCCAAATTTAATAATATTGCTCGGGCTCGGATTAAAAGTCTTCGGGCTCGGGCTTCAAAAAATGAGCCCGAACTCATCTCTAATAGGAAGTCTTGAGCAGCTCTAGCTGTATGAAAATAAGCTTTATGTTGCTGGAAAATTGCCCCTGGTAGACCATTTAGGATAGGTCCCACGTGGGGTCCAAGAATGTCATTAACATTGCATATACCACAAGTAGAGTGGACCGGCTATCATAGGTTATGGACCCAGACCTTTTATTGCAGACTTTATGTGCCACCTGTCACAGGATCACTAGTGTCTAAGGACAGAATTGTGCTGGAACAGAATTGTGCTGCCATTAGACTTCGTTATAGAGAAATGAAAGATACGAGTTTATTCAGGTTATCAATAACTAGGAAGCACATGGAGGAAGTTGGTATCAAACCAAGAACTCAAGAGTTGGGACTACAGGCTTTATCCAAATGGATAAAAAGTACACATGCCATTTTCTTGAGTTTGTGATCACACCCACTCAGTCCACTCAGGATATATACTAGAGAATTAATACTCATATTTGTTTCATGTAAGAGGTGTTCTTTAATAAAGTATGAATTCGGACTCAGGTCCTTTGATTTGGGTGAACTGAAGTATGAAACTTCAGAACTTGTAATCTTTAACTTTTTACTACACATATTTTTCTAGAAAGATCAATATTTATAGTTCATGCACCCCAAAAGTTATTTGATTGTAAGAGAAATTTCCTATGTTAATTTTATGAGCAACTGATTGATTTTTTGAAAAAAAGCATGCTGATAATAAATGTTAGAAGTTATTATATACTACACAATCCACATTTTATAAAGAACAACCCTTTATAATAAAATTGACTTGCAATCGAATATTTTTTGAAAGGGTGTATGGATATGCAGCTTTGCATAAATGCACTGCAAACTGTGTACTAAAAGGTTAAGGTTGGGGCAGACATGCTAATCACCATCTTGACAAAACTGAATATGGGCATTTGAAGGCTAGAGAACTGGTACTACTGGTTTAATGCCTTACACTACTTTTTATAGCTCAGGTTTGATTCCAACTCCCACCACTCACTAATTTTATTGATGATCTATAAAAATTGAACCCATATCTTTCAGCTCACAGCAACTATTTGTGGTGCCCAGTTTGATTCTCTCTAAGACCAAGTCAAAATCTATGACTATAGCATGTGGCACATAAATTTATAAGTGGCACTTATAAAGAATGAGAAAAACACTGTCCGGCACACACGGTGATCCTTCAATGACACTCATCAGACATCAACTTCTGGATAACTTTCTAGGAATGGAGTGGTGACACAGACATGAGATTGCTAAACTGCAGTCTCAAGAGGGTCTCTGAATGCTTTTCAAGACCTTAGCATTGTGCTTTTGCAAGGTTGTGTCTTTTTAGTAGAGGCATATCTGTGAAGTAGAACTTTCAGTAGACAACAAAACTGTGTATTCACCCTTCATACATATAACCAAGTATAGGTACAGTTATCCATGACAAATTTTTATTTTGCACTTGATTCCTTTTCTATGTTCATTGTTGCTTCCTGATAAAAGAAGATTCATAAGAACTGAAAGAAGGTAAACAGGTTCAAGCAAATAAGATGTTAAAGTATATGCATATTATTTTGGGCAAAAGAGCTATTAAATGCTACAGACACTTTTTTAAAAATTATTTTAAAAAAAGCATTCTTTTATGAATTCCCCCCATTTTTTAAAAATAGATGAGTATCATTATAAGGCATTTTAAGCAATGACTGCTAATAGTTTAAAAAGTTGAATTACAAGATGTGTAAAAAGACTATTAATGTCAAGCAGATCATTTTTAGAGTTCGTATTAATGAATTACATGAAAAATTTTGTAGCAGTTGATGCATTTTTATAGCAAATACAGCATGATGGACAAATATAGAAAAAATTGTGGACAGTTTATCGATAAGTACAGAAGGTTTTTGTAAGATATGGTCTAAGACTTTTTTTAAAGGTTGCTGGTATTATAGCTTAAATGGGGTGGATCACTTACTAAAGAAAATTCTACTTGCCTTCATTACTTTGATTAAGTGATAAATTGATTCTCTAGAAATTCTGACATTTTATTGTTATTATTACTATTTTTTAAATTTGTGTTTAGGGATCATATTATATGCAATCTCTGAATGACCAATATGCACCTATTAGAATCTTACAACAATCCCTTATATTGCTCTTCCTATATAAGAATCATCTCTTAAGTTGTGATTACTTTGTTTACACAGTAATTGATTTTGTCATTGCTGAATCAGCTGGTTGTTTCCCCGAGAAACAAAATATTTCAGGGGTCAGAGCCACTCGTTCCCTCAAAAAAAGTTGATTTAGTGACTATTTTTGCAAAAAAAGTGACCATTTTTATGAAAAAAAGTGACTATACATGAAATTTTTTTAAGTATATGTTATATGTGAAAAAAGAATGAATATGTGAAGCTTGCTTTGTTAGAAGTATATTTTACAAACAATACTAACAATAAAATGATAAAAAAAGTCAGGTTATATAGCTGTTTCCATCAAAAAAATTTTGAGCTTCTTCTCTGTAGATATATTTTCATTCACTGTCTAGGAGAGACTGGACTGTGAAGGACTTCTATTTCTACTGAAGATTGAAATTTTTTCGATTGAAACAGCTATATGGCCCTACAAATAACTTTTAAGGTGGTATTTTTGTTTTTGTGTGTGTGTGTGTGCAAAGTTTTTAATGTTTTAAATAACAGTTATTTTGAGTGCTTTTGTTAATCAATACAATTTTTTTAGACATTAAAATAAAAAATTTAGTTTAATTGCTCATTTTGCAATTAAAAAAAATACTACATAGATGAAAGGCTTTGGTGGTAAAGTTGAAATTAAAAGAAATAAAAAAATTTAGTTTGAACTAAAAATGCTTAGTATTTTATTTAGTCTATTATTTTGCATTCAAAATAATAATAAAAATACAACGCTGAATATAATCTTGGTCTTTGCATTATTCTCTACTCAAATTTCATTTTTCCTTTACAAATTTTGAAATTAGGCTGGATATCTTCTTCTCGATACTCTTTTCATTGTTTAAAACTTCTTTTTCAAGTTGTATTTCATCTCACTTTAGGTTGAAATTAGGCTGGATCTCTTCTTCTCGATACCCTTTTCAAGGTTTAAAACTTCTTTATCAAGTTATATTTCTTCGCACTTTAGGTTCTCAACACCTTCCATCATTCCTTGAGCCAAATGAATTTACTGAGTGTTACCATTAGAGGTTGCTGGTTTTAGCCTCTTACTTGCTTCCTCAAATAATTTTTCTCTGACTTCTTTTTTTTTCTTGGTATTTTTTTCGAGCTTCTTTTAAATCATCTAAATCAGCTTTTATCCTTTTTGCTTTAATTTTATTTTCTGCTTCTTCTGCATCTCTCTTCTTTTCTCTACTACTTTTTTGCTTTCACTTTCTTTTCTTTTCTGCTCTTCACAGTACAGTGTATAGTTGTGATGAGCATTTTGGGCTGAATTCAGCAGCTCTTTTGTAATTAGTACATTAGAAGGGTTGTTATCAAACAATTTTAAACCATCTATAACATTTAATCTTGCATTTAAAGTTCGTTCATTCATGGCAGCTCTCTCCCCTGTTAGGATTCTTGATGAAAGAGAAAATCCTCTCTCAACATCTGCACTACCATGATATATACACTGCTGGCCATCGTAAATGCAACACCCTGAAGGAAGCATGCAAATAATATGAAATTTACAACATGCATTAGCTGAGGTGAGATATGCAAATGATTAGAATTTCAGCGCAGACGCACATCAAGCGCGCCTGTGGCGCCACCTCAAAGCGCTATTTAAGGCTTGGAGATTTCGACGGTTTCAAGTACAGCAATTGTGTTTTTCTTGCTTTTTTTTCAAAAAAACGATAAATTATGCCTCGTAGGAAACAACGATCATCTTTTGATCAAGTATCCGAGTTTGACAGAGGAAGGATAGTGGCATACCGAGATTGTGGGTTATCTTTCAGGGAAATCGGTCGTCGTATTGGACGAAACCAAACAACTGTGATGCTGATATGTGATCGTTGGGTGCAGGAGGGTACGACGGACAGACGTGATCGACCGCATCGACCTCAGTGCACCACGTCACGTGATTACAGGCAGATTGTACGCATGGCAGTGACGGACCGCTCAGTCACATCACGAACCATATCACAGCAGATTCAGTCTGTAACGCATCATCCAGTGTCTGCGCGTACCATTCGACGTCGTTTACAGCAGAATGGTCTGTCCGCAAGACGTCCGTTGCTTTGTCTACCTCTGACGCGGAACCACAGACGTCTCCGCCGCCAATGGTGCGATGAAAGAAGGATGTGGACGACAGAATGGAATGAAATTCTCTTTACTGACGAGTCACGCTTCTGTATGCAACACCACGACGGTCGGATTCGAGTCTGGAGACACCGTGGAGAGAGGATGCTGAACAGCTGCATTATGCACCGTCACACTGGTCCTGCACCGGGTATTATGGTATGGGGCGGTATCGGATATCTCTCTCGCACTCCTCTAGTACGCATTGCCGGTACTTTAACCAGCCAGCGCTACATCTCCGAGGTGTTGGAGCCAGTTGTCCTTTCTTACCTTCAGGGCTTGCCAACAGCCATATTTCAGCAGGATAATGCACGGCCACACGTGGCACGCATTGTCCAAGGGTTCTTCGTCAATCACCAGATTGAATTGCTTCCCTGGCCGGCGCGCTCTCCGGATCTTTCGCCGATAGAAAACATGTGGTCCATGGTTGCTCAACGACTGACCCAGAGTTCATCCCCAGCTGTCACACCAGATCAACTTTGGCAACGTGTGGAAGCTGCTTGGTCTGCTGTACCCCAAGAACACATTCAAAGTCTCTTTGAATCAATGCCGAGGCGTGTGGCAGCTGTGATCTCCAACAACGGCGGCTACTCTGGGTACTGATTTTGGCAGGAACCACGCTTCATAGAATGCTGTAAATTTAATCATTTGTTACTTGGTCAACATGTTATCTACACAATAAATTTTGTTGTGATATCTCTTGTTTTTCTTGGTGTTGCAATTTGGGTGGCCAGCAGTGTAGTTAAACACATTTTCATAAACTTTCCAATAGTGGGATACTTTGAGTTACCAGAGTGGTTTTTAATTTTGGGGTGGTTTTCATTATATTCGATGTTTGATTTACACGAATCTATGAAATGAAGTAGTTTGAAGAAAGAGGTGGGGAAGTGAGAAAATTCTAAAGCCATTAAGCATTTTTGTTTTAATTTTACTATGATAACTTGTGCATCTTTTTTTTTTGGGGGGGGGGGGAAGCACAGATTTGGGCGCAGAATTTTTGAAAAGTATGCTTTTTGCATCAATATGTATCAAGGCATTTCATTTGCCGCGGTTGTTGCGCCACTGCTATTATTTTAACACATTGAAAAATAATGCCTTTCTAATGAATCTCAGAACTTTAATTTTAACTATAGCATTAATTAGATACAATATTTCACCAGGGATGAGAAAGCACAAGATGAAAAAGGAGTACAAGTGCGTGAGCTCAAATTGAGCCATCAAAAGATTTCTGCGTGTGCAGGGGTCGATTAAGGAATTTTTTTCAGGGTCCCATTTTTGAGAATTTCAATGCTCAATTTTATGAAGTACAACACTTATTTTCGTAAATTTTCCTGCCAATTTATAATAAAAGTCACTTTTTTGTTAAAATAATTGATAAAAAATTAAAATATAGGGTAAAATACGAATGAAGGGCCGTTTTAATCGATTATATTTTTGTGAAGGGGCCATTTTAATCAATTGTAATTTTGTGAAGGGTCGCAAAACGGAAGCAATTTTCGTTCTGCGGCGATCCTTGTTGTACCAGATAGTTTTTACAATTAAATTTTACCCACAAAACAAATTATTTCATTTATAAATAAATATTTAGTAATTAACTTTAGATAGAGAAAATTCAGTAAGGAAAAATAGGCTATCATTATTCAAAAAGAGCATTTTAAGCAATTTCATAAAATCAAAGGCAGACTTAATGTAAAACTTAGACTGCGTCCCTGGGCGCAGCACACAAGGAGTGCCAAATTGCTTATAAAACTTTTCCCAGTTGTATTTCGGTAAGTAGGAGGGCGCGCAAAATTTTTAGTTGTCCCCGGGCACTGAAAAACCTATCGACGCCTTTGCAAGTAATTGCATAATAATGATAAAATTCCAATCAATGGTTAGCTTATATAATGAAATGCTGTTAAATACATTGTTTTGCTATTATGCAAACGTGAAAGCCAAAATACTTTGGAAAAGACGTTATCCAATCTTCCTTCTTGACCCACTCGCAAGTCAACAAATGCCCCCGGAACACAAAGGCACCTCAACATCAATTAAATGTTATTTAGGGAGAGCACACATGCCATTGCTCATTCAAAGGTGAAAGGTGCGGTCACCCTTTTCAGAGTACACTTAAATCTAAAAGTCTGCGAATTGTCAAGGAAGTTTAGCACACTGCTTAACCAGTTCGCTTGATGTTGTTGTGGGATTAAGGCCAATTATCTGCACGAGGGATCTAGGCCTACGGATGGGGTGCCCTCCGTGGGGGTCTTTTAAAGGGGTCTAACCCGTACTTATGCTAAGATTCGGAGGAAACCAACGAAAACTCCGAACGGTTAGGTGGGCAGACGCGACCTGGTTTTGAACCAGGCACCTTCCGTCTCCCAGTTCAAAGCGCTATGCCACTGGTCGGGCCCTGTTCGCTTGAAAAGATGCAACGAAGAAGACTACTCCTGTGATCAGTGGTGTTTCCCTGGCAAGTATTCGAATGCTCTGCTGGGAACTAGCTTTGTGCAATCATTGGATACCGGAGGATTCATCACTGAAAAGAAGCAACGAAAAAAAAACTCCTGTTCTATGAACAGTATTGCTTCCAAGAACGGGTCTTTAAGTGCATTTGCCCTTAAAATTATTTTTATGGGGTACTCATATTAGATTATGAAACATTTTTAATGCTAAAATAAAACAAAAAATCTCATTATTGCAAACGCTAAGGCAGGGAAAGAGCCTTCAAAAATATCTGTAATACTGTGCTTTTTTTTTACGAACTGAAATTGGCAGCTGCAATTACGAGATTCCACATCACATATTATTCTTAAATAAATAAAATGTGAGAAAATAACTAAAACATGCAATTACGCGAAAGATTCTCATCCCTGTTCAATATTTTTAAAATAGTAAGGTAAACGCACCAATAGTGGGCCCCTTAAGGGTATTTGCTCAGTTATTATTTAAATTTTAGAGAAATTTTGTTGATCTATATTTTTTTATGGTTGTTTGAACTCTTACCTAAAATAATAATTACATGAAAGAGCAAAATAATTGCTATATATTTTTTAATAAATTAAAAACTTAGATCACTTCTGTGCACCAAAAGTGGGCATAGCAAATTTTTCATGTACCGGTAGTGGGCATACCAAAAGTGGGCCACCCAAATTTGTTGATTGTACTAAAGAAAAAATAATAAAATCATTATATACTGTAATAATAACATAGTTCACTATAAAAAATTCAATTAAAATGGCTTTGATATAAATTAAAATCCTTATTTAAGGAACTTAGTCACTACATAAGAGCATACCAAAAGTGAGTCACCCAGATTTATTAAACGTGCTAAAGAAAAAAAGAATAAAATCATTATATATTGTAATAATAACATAGTATACTACAAAATATACAATATAGCAACTTGATATAAATTAAATCTTTATTTTAGAATTTAATTGCATAATTTTTACATTTTTTCTTTAACAGCCAACTTTTTGTGAAAGGTGTATGTTAACTGTCGGTCTTTAATTTTAAGTTCTGGTTGAGGCATTATAGATATTACATCTTTATAGGTTATATTGAATACATCATTTTCGATAATTATGAAATCCTTTTTGACCTTTGCAGACTTCAACCCCTGAACATTTATAACCTTTCCTTGTATATTTTGTATGATACACAAATACACATATTTTTGTGTGTTTCTTCCCCCCCCCCCCATCAGAGACACGAGAACACATTGGCCTTTTTTTAAGTGTGACATATCAAAAATGGGCATCCCTTCTTCATCACTCTCGCTGCAATTCAAGTCTCTTCATTCATTTACAGTAGAATCATTAAATGAAACTGAAGACGCTGATGAACATTTTCTGGTTCTTTTTGTGTAGTTGATTTTCTTTTGTTCACTCTCCATTTTCCTCCTTTCTCTTTCTATTTTTCTCTTTTCTTTTTCTGCAGCTTTTGCGTTTTTAGCATCTTCTTTCTTCTTATGATACATAATCATTTGTGGTGAAGTAACTACAGCAGGAAGTTTCTCATACTTTCTCTTTTTTCTATTATCATTTTCACTCTGTGGCCAGAAAAGAGACCTCTTAAATGGTGATGGAATAATTTTTGATGGCCCAGCAATGGGACTGTCATTGTTTGCTTTTTCAGTTTTATTGATATGTTCAGTGATTGCTACCTGATCAATTATAGACCCAACGTGTTGGGATTCTACAGTCCATAAAAACTTCAGTTGACTCTTGAACATCTATATCCATTTCTTTTTCTGGAGTTTCAACATTAACCTTATTAAAAGGTTGAAAAAATTAAGACGGTATCAATGTTTTGTTTTTTTAAATTGTACATTTTTAAATATAAAAATTTATGTATGTTATAGCTTAAATTAGATAAAGACTTTGCTTCCAACCACAAGTAATATAAATCTGTTTGCACTACAGGACCCTTCCATTCTTCTAAATTTTCTAGAAATGCTTTCAGCTTTGCTTCACCAATTTTTGATTCCAGTATTCTTAAAAAATGATTTTCTTCCTTCTTGATCGGTGATGCTGGTCTTTGAGGATTTATGCCCTTTGAGACAATCACTTTTTTTGGATTTATTACCCTTGGAACAATAACTTTCTTTGGATTCCATGTAAGTATGCCACATGCCCTAAACTCATTTGATATTGTGTCAGGTGACAAGCGATTAAGTGCTGACTTAAGTACACCTGGAAATTGATGCTTTTGTATTTGATTTCTATCATTACTTATTCGAAAATTTGAAACTTCTTGTTTCCAAATTGTTTTCAGGGCATGAAACACAGAAACATCCATGGGTTGAAGAAGATGTTTTGCATTTGGAAGTAATGCCACCAACTCAATTTCATGAGCCATACAGAAAGTGCTAAGCTGCAGTGCTTATAAAAATAGGCTTTCAAAAATTTTATCTATGCTTTCAAAAATTTTATCTATAATTAATTATCTATGCCTGACATGCTTAACTTTAGCCAAGAACATAAAATTTATCCTGTGAGAATAACCCCCATTAGTGTACCAGTAGTGGGCCATTAGTTTACCAAAAGTGGGCCACCTGGCCCACTACTGGTTCTAATAAAAATAAAGCAAATCTAGTTATACAACAAGACTGTACAAGATATAACTTCTAAAATACACACTAGAAAACTGTGTATTTGAAAAAAAGTGTATGCTCCAGTAATGGGCCACCCAGGCCCACTACTGGAACATTTAGTAAAATAGTGTTCCCAAAATGGGCCACCCTTAAATATCTATAAACAGTAATTATTATTTAATTAAATAATATTTTATAATCTAGTCAGTATATAATTAAATAATATCAATAACAATTCATTTTGAAAACAAGTAGAATGTATGCTAAAAAAGGAGCTGAATGAAAACTTGCCTCTTAAGAAAACCACTAAGAACAGGTTTAAAATGCTTCTTTCAGAATTCAACTTCAGCAACAAACCTTCTAGTTCCTAACTAAACAGGAAATAAAGACTGTGCCATTGGTATTTAATTAGTAAGTGTTTCAGCCAATCACAGGCAGATCTCTTATTGGAACATTTTAATTTCTTGTTTTTTGAATAAAACATCCAGGTGGCTCACTACTGGTACGTGGCCCACTATTGGAGCACTTACCTTACATATAAAATGTTGGGAGAAAAAAATTAAACTTAGATCTTTTTCTTCCACGTGCATTCCAGGAGAGGATAGACTTCCTTGAATGGATAAATGTCAGTGTTTCATTCACGATTGACCACAGCACAACCAATGAAATAGGGCAACTTGCTTAGACGCCAACCGTTTCCAGCTCTTTGTTTCGTTTCAAGCATACTTTACAGTTCCTTTTTCCTAAACGTTTTCCACATCGCCAAAAATGCGCGTCAGAATAATACGCGACTATCGAACTTTTTTCTTGAAAAAGTGACTTTTTACTCAAAATAGTGACAAATTAGTGACTTTTTCATAAAAATATGGACCTTAGTGACTTTGCTGAAAAAAAGTTACTTTTAGTGACTTTTAGTGACCGGCTCCTACCCCTGATATTTAGAAGCATGCTAAAAAACACTGCTGAATGCATGAAAAGGATGTTAGACAATACTTACATGGTATTTTTGGTCACATCACGGACCCCACTAACCAAGGTCTAAATACAACACAGCTTATGATACTTTACTGTTGTATCTTTCCAATGATGTGAAGAAACAGGTTATTCCTGGGTTCGGTGGGTTTAGCCACTTAACAACCTCCTTCTTTCATACACAACCATATTTTCCCCTTTTCCAAAATGCTCAAAGGTTAATTATTTAGAAAACTAATTCAATTATTCATTTTACATATCTATTTAATACCAGGGGTCAGAGCCACTCGTTCCCTCAAAAAAAGTTGATTTAGTGACTATTTTTACAAAAAAAGTGACCGTTTTTATGAAAAAAAGTGACTATACATGAAATTTTTTTTAAGTATATGTTATATGTGAAAAAAGAATGAATATGTGAAGCTTGCTTTGTTAGAAGTATATTTTACAAACAATACTAACAATAAAAGTCAGGCTATATAGCTGTTTCAATCAAAAAAATTTTGACCTTCTTCTCTGTAGATATATTTTCATTAACTGTCTAGGAGAGACTGGACTGTGAAGGACTTCTATTTCTACTGAAGATTGAAATTTTTTCGATTGAAACAGCTATATGGCCTTACAAATAACTTTTAAGGTGGCATTTTTGTTTTTGTGTGTGTGTGTGTGCAAAGTTTTTAATGTTTTAAATAACAGTTATTTTGAGTGCTTTTGTTAATCAATACAATTTTTTTAGACATTAAAATAAAAAATTTAGTTTAATTGCTCATTTTGCAATTAAAAAAATACTACATAGATGGAAGGCTTTCGTGGTAAAGTTGAAATTAAAAGAAATAAAAAAATTTAGTTTGAACTAGAAATGCTTAGTATTTTATTTAGTCTATTATTTTGCATTCAAAATAATAATAAAAATACAACGCTGAATATAATTTTGGTCTTTGCATTATTCTCTACTCAAATTTCATTTTTCCTTTACAAATTTTGAAATTAGGCTGGATGTCTTCTCGATACTCTTTTCAAGGTTTAAAACTTCTTTTTCAAGTTGTATTTCTTCGCACTTTAGGTTGAAATTAGGCTGGATGTCTTCTTCTCGATACTCTTTTCAAGGTTTAAAACTTCTTTGTCAAGTTATATTTCTTCGCACTTTAGGTTCTCAACACCTTCCATCATTCCTTGAGCCAAATGTATTTCCTGAGTGTTACCTTTTGAGGTTGCTGGTTTTAGCCTCTTACTGGCTTCCTCAAATAATTTTTCTCTGACTTCTTTTTTTTTCTTGGTATTTTTTTCGAGCTTCTTTTAAATCATCTAAATCAGCTTTTATCCTTTTTGCTTTAATTTTATTTTCTGCTTCTTCTGCATCTCTCTTCTTTTTCTCTACTACTTTTTTGCTTTCACTTTCTTTTCTTTTCTGCTCTTCACAGTACAGTGTATAGTTGTGATGAGCATTTTGGGCTGAATTCAGCAGCTCTTTTGTAATTGGTACATTAGAAGGGTTGTTATCAAACAATTTTAAACCATCTATAACATTTAATCTTGCATTTAAAGTTTGTTCATTCATGGCAGCTCTCTCCCCTGTTAGGATTCTTGATGAAAGAGAAAATCCTCTCTCAACATCTGCACTACCATAATATATATAGTTAAACACATTTTAACAAAGTTTTCAATAGTGGGATACTTTGAGTTACCAGAGTGGTTTTTAATTTTGGGGTGGTTTTCATTATATTCGATGTTTGATTTACACGAATCTATGAAATGAAGTAGTTTGAAGAAAGAGGTGGGGAAGTGAGAAAATTCTAAAGCCATTAAGCATTTTTGTTTTAATTTTACTATGATAACTTGTGCATCTTTTTTTTTTGGGGGGGGGGGGAAAGCACAGATTTGGGCGCAGAATTTTTGAAAAGTATGCTTTTTGCATCAATATGTATCAAGGCATTTCATTTGCCGCGGTTGTTGCGCCACTGCTATTATTTTAACACATTGAGAAATAATGCCTTTCTAATGAATCTCAGAACTTTAATTTTAACCATAGCATTAATTAGATACAATATTTAACCAGGGATGAGAAAGCACAAGTGCGTCAGCTCAAATTTAGCCATCAAAAGATTTCTGCGTGTGCAGTAGAGATGAGTTCGGGCTCATTTTTTGAAGCCCGAGCCCGAAGACTTTTAATCCGAGCCCGCCCGAGCCCAAGCAATATTATTAAAGTTGGAGCCCGAGCCCGAAATTTCAGCTAAAGACAAATAAAATTAACTACTTCATTAATAGGATACAATAAATTTTGGAGCTTCACACACCTTCTAGTCCCCCGTGCCGCTATTTTTTGAAATAAGTACGTCTATTTATACCATGAATCACTTTTTAAAATCTGTTTCAAGGTGTATGTTCAACAAAGGAGAAAATTTTCACGAGCCCGAGCCCGAACGCAATCGTGAATTACAGAGCCCGAGCCCGAGTCGGGCTCGGGCTGAGCCCGTCTCATCTCTAGTGTGCAGGGGTCGATTAAGGAATTTTTTTCAGGGTCCCATTTTTGTGAAAATTGCTTATTTTTGTGAATTTCCATGCTCAATTTTATGAAGTACAACACTTATTTTCGTAAATTTTCCTGCCAATTTATAATAAAAGTCACTTTTTTTGTTAAAATAATTGATAAAAAATTAAAATATAGGGTAAAATACGAATGAAGGGTCGTTTTAATCGATTATATTTTTGTGAAGGGGCCGTTTTAATCAATTGTAATTTTATGAAGGGTTGCAAAACGGAAGCAATTTTCGTTCTGCGGCGATCCTTGTTGTACCAGATAGTTTTTACAATTAAATTTTACCCACAAAACAAATTATTTCATTTATAAGTAAATATTTAGTAATTAACTTTAGATAGAGAAAATTCAGCAAGGAAAAATAGGCTATCATTATTCAAAAAGAGCATTTTAAGCAATTTCATAAAATCAAAGGCAGACTTAATGTAAAACTTAGACTGCGTCCCTGGGCGCAGCACACAAGGAGTGCCAAATTGCTTATAAAACTTCCCAGTTGTATTTCGGTAAGTAGGAGGGGGCGCAAAATTTTTAGTTGTCCCCGGGCACTGAAAAACCAATCGACGCCTTTGCAAGTAATTGCATAATAATGATAAAATTCCAATCAATGGTTAGCTTATATAATGAAATGCTGTTAAATACATTGTTGTGCTATTATGCAAACGTGAAAGCCAAATTACTTTGGAAAAGATGTTATCCGATCTTCCTTCTTGACCCACTCGCAAGTCAACAAATGCCCCCGGAACACAAAGGCACTTCAACATCAATTAAATGTTATTTAGGGAGAGCACACATGCCATTGCTCATTCAAAGGTGAAAGGTGCGGTCACCCTTTTCAGAGTACACTTAAATCTAAAAGTCTGCGAACTGTGAAGGAAGTTTAGCACACTGCTTAACCAGTTCGCTTGATGTTGTTGTGGGATTAAGGCCAATTATCTGCACAAGGGATCTAGGCCTACGGATGGGGTGCCCTCCGTGGGGGTCTTTTAAAGGGGTCTAACCCGTACTTATGCTAAGATTCGGAGGAAACCACGGAAAACTCCAAACGGTTAGGTGGGCAGACGCGACCTGGTTTTGAACCAGGCACCTTCCATCTCCCAGTTCAAAGCGCTATGCCACTGATCGGGCCCTGTTCGCTTGAAAAGATGCAACGAAGACTACTCCTGTGATCAGTGGTGTTTCCCTGGCAAGTATTCGAATGCTCTGCTGGGAACTAGCTTTGTGAAATCATTGGATACCGGAGGATTCATCACTGAAAAGAAGCAACGAAAAAAAAACCTCCTGTTCCATGAACAGTATTGCTTCCAAGAACGGGTCTTTCAGTGCATTTGCCCTTAAAATATTTTTATGTGGGACCCATATTAGAGTGTGAAACATTTTTAATGCTAAAATAAAACAAAAAATCTCATTATTGCAAACACTAAGGCAGGGAAAGAGCCTTCAAAAATATCTTTAACACTGTGCTTTTTTTTTCCGAACTGAAATTGGCAGCTGCAATTACGAGAGTCCACATCACATATTATTCTTAAATAAATAAAATGTGAGAAAATAACTAAAACATGCAATTCCGCGAAAGATTCTCATCCCTGTTCAATATTTTTAAAAAAGTAGATATAAAATGTTGGGGGGAAAAAAAAAAAGTAAACTTAGGTCTTTCTTCCACGTGCATTCCAGGAGAGGATAGACTTCTTTGAATGTATAAATGTCATAGTGTTTCATTCACGATTGACCACAGCACAACCAATGAAATAGGGCAACTTGCTTAGGCGCCAACCGTTTCCAGCTCTTTGTTTCGTTTCAAGCATACTTTACAGTTCCTTTTTCCTTAACGTTTTCCAAATCGCCAAAAATGCGCGTCAGAATAATACGCGACTATCGAACTTTTTTCTTGAAAAAGTGACTTTTTACTCAAAATAGTGACTTTTTCATAAAAATATGGACCTTAGTGACTTTACTGAAAAAAAGTTACTTTTAGTGACCGGCTCCTACCCCTGTAATACTTTGTTAATATCCATTCTAAAATAGGATTTTTTTTTTTTTTTTTTGAACAGCTTATTTCAGAAAAAACAACAGATTAAATTTGGTTGATAAAAGTATTTTTGTAATAAATAAATAAATGTGTTTCATAAGCTGAGAAACATGGCGGTCAATGTAACGATATAGATTTAGTAGCATAAAGTTTACTTTTTAAAGACCTACTTCTGAAGCAGATTGCCGTATCAGGAATCTCATTGCAAAACAATGATGTTGTCAGCCTTCTATTTTACAGGTTCAGAGATATTTCTTCTTTTCTTCATCTGTTTATGTGCTAGCAAGACCATATTCAGAGACAGGAAAAGAAAATCATCCAGACTCTGAACACAGTCCAGCTGGCTTTTCTTTCAGCTACATGTTGTGTGGCAAAACTTTACTTTTCAAAAGCAATAAATGAATGAATTCACAACCTTAGGGAAACAAATAATACAATGAATAAATGATAATTGAAAAATTTTAGACCACAAGGTATATTAAGCAAAAACACGATTAGGCTTGTAATTTTTGTACTATATATATATATATTTCATATTCAAATAATTCAGAAGACTAGAAACAGGTAAGTTGTACTCTCTATCAAAAAGTATTTTTTGTGAGTCAAAAAAACTGGCTATCTATAATAAAGTTTGATCTGAGAGGAGGGGGAGCAAGTTTGGCTTAGGTTTTGTTTTGGCAAATTTGCTTTTTTAGGTATGTAAATCTTTTGCAAGCAATTTAAAACCTCTATGAAAAATTGTTCATCTTTAATATGTAACAAATAGAAGGAATTAATCAAATAAGCTACTTACAGAAATAATCAAAATTACATCAATCCCATTTTCTTATTTTTTCAGAAGGGAAGGGAGAAGGCAAGAAAAAATCACAGAATTAAATTACCTACTTTGAAAGTTTTTAATTACATTTTAACAGCAATTTACTGTATGTAAATGCAAACTATTTCCAACAATATTAATTACTACATGATTAGAAAAAGATACTCATGGATACAACAAAAATACTTAAAAGATTAGTGAAAAAAAATCATTGATTAGAATCATACTTCTAAATGATAAGGAATAATCAATTTAATTAATGCAACAAATTATACAACAAATGAAAGAGAATATACAGATATTGTTTAAATTGCTGATCTAATTACAATAAATTCCAATCGCTAAATGAAAATGTTAATCGACATTTTATACACATTAAATATAAATTCATAGTTCGACTTTTGAATGTACCTATATTATTATTAAGCTTCATTTTGAGTATGAAAAATGTCAGCATATCTTTTGTCACTGTCTCAATGTGAATTACACAAATACAAATTTCGCGAAAATATTAACACATCTTTACATTTTTAATCAATTTTACGTTTAAAAATAAAATAAAAACAAAGAGAAAATCAGGTTGCAATGCAATAAACAAATTTACGGCCAGTAAATCACATTCAGAAATTGATTACACAATAGATACATATTCAGGAAAATTGAACGCAGAAAAATGCACACAAACAACCTATTCCTTAATAATCTGAGAATTATAATTGATTAAAAAAAAAAAGCGATATTTACCTTCTCCTTTCTTTCAAGCATATTTTTTTTTTTAATACTATCCATCGGAATGCTTTGGCTTACACCACGTAATCAACAAAATGACCGGTAAAATGAAACGCGGGAAGCCTTATTTGCAACCCTGTGGGCCATTATTGGCACGTTGGCGATGAACTCCGTAAACCCCTGGTTGGCGACCAAAACTGCTTTCCCCTTTAATCAGGGGGCATTTTCGCCAATCCCAACCGCCCGGAAGAATACCGCGTCTGCGCATGCTCAGCGAGATCGAGAGACCGGAAACCGCACAGAGCTTTAAGGACGGTGCTGGCGCCATCTGTTCGGTGAAAATGTAGTTGGTTTATTTTTGTGATAATGAATTAATCAATAAATTATCCTTTAAGAAAAAGGAAAATGCCACATAATTTGGAAAAATGTGTTCATGCAAATAAATCTTTAGGAAAATAAACAAGAGTATGTTTTATAAATAATGCAAGAGTTTTATGTTTTATAAATAAACAAGAATATGTTTTAGAAATAATGCAAGAGTCTTATGTTTTATAAATAAACGAGAGTATGTTTTATAAATGTTTATATCTTGTATATTTAAAATCGTCTTTTTAATTAAGATCTTTTATAAATAGAGTTTTATGTTTTATAAATATTTATTTTGTATATTTAAAATCGTCTTTTTAAATTAAGATCTAAATGCGCATGCATGCATGCAGGATAAATTTTTAAATTCAATCCTTGGAAGAATACAATGCAAATTTTAAATAAATTTTACCTAAATATAATAAGAGATGATATGTACATGGATGACAACAATTATTCCTCCACAACTGTATATATATATATATATATATTTTTTCATTGTGCTCTGTGTTTGTGGTTAAATTTTCTAATTTACAATTTTGTGGTATTAAAATAAACTAGAAATAATTATGGTGTTATATAACTTATTTATTGCAAAATTAAAGTAAGCTTTTATGTGGTATTTCTCGTCTTAAGGGTAAGCTTTTAAGTTTTGAAATCACTTTTTTCTATCATCTCGTGTTGCGTTTTACTTTATTATTTATATGCTTTTACTTTTATGCATTTTTAAAGTAGGATTACACTACTCTATAAGGGTCCTATGTAAAAAAAGAAACAATTTTGTTTATGTTGTATGTTATGAAAAAACATACCTTCTGGCTCATAAATCAATTTAGGAAGCTTTCAAAAAATTTTCAAATGCTTAAAAAAGAAAAAGAAAGTCACAGATTATATTGTAAAACATATATCACTGTAAAATGAGATGAGATTTTCTTTTAAAGTAATTGTGTATGTGTGTGAATCACAATAAAAGTAAATTATTATTCCAAATGTTTTAAATTTCTTTTATGCATTCTATTCATATTCCTTTTATTTGAGATGTTTTTTGCTGTTTCCTAAGAGGAAAAAAAATGTTTCTGATTTATATTCTTTTTTCTCCAATAAAATAATTGAAAACTAAAAAATATTACTATATACTGAGTAAGGGTATTTATGTTGCAAATCACTTCACTATTTTATATAAATTACCAGAATTGCATGTATCATTATTTCAAAATTTCTTTTGTATTAGTTTTGTTATGTTATTGCTAAATAAACTTTTTTTTATATATAAAGACTACATTACTTGTGCTTTTGTATGTTCATAAGACACAATGTTAATAATTATGTAATGTTAATTTTGCAATTTTCTTTGAATGTTACTGCTACTGAAAAACAATAGACACACAGTAATAAGGGATTTTTTTTTTTTTTTTTTTTTTTTTTGAGTTCAACTATAAGAATATTGTTTTAATACTAAAGAATACTTCAGTATTATAATACTATTACAATTTACTATTGTAAATAGTATAATACTGGCACAGTCAACACTCCTTATATTGACCATACATTACAAATACCAGTGATAAAACCTGGACTGTAATTACAAAAAAATCTGGAGTGACTCCACTCAACTTTCCGAACACTTACGATTAAGATCATTACCAAGCATTTAAATAAATTTTACTCGATGAATAATTCAAATATATATACCAAATTGAAGCTCAATCGAATGTACCGTTTAAACGCTAGCGCACTTTCAAGAATTTCTCCCCATAGGCCATAATGTAAAAGAAATCTTTGTCGTAACCCTGTAGAAAAACTATAAGTCCTATACACACCAAAATCAATACTGGTCTTGCGACAGTGGTTTATAACATATATACCCAATTTGAGCTCAATCGCATGCTCCGTTCAGGCGCTATCGTGTTCACTCATACACACACACACACACATACATACATACATCTCGTAAAAATAGCATAAATGAATTCAGAAGACCTCAAAACGTGTAAATACACCAAAATCTCAAATTCGAATTTTTTCATGATTACAATACTTTCCTCACATGGTACATGTTTGGAAAGTAAAAATACTTTTATGAAACACACAGATAAAGTGCAGTATGAGCATTTTGAGTGGCACAAAGAGTCCATCCTTTTTCAGCTGCAGCGCAACCGAAAACCAACAGCAAATCAGAGCCTCTCTTTATCCATTGGCACTTTTGAAGCTAAAGAATAGTGAACCCTTTTTACCATCTGAAAAGTTTATTACGCTTTTTTTTCTTTATCTGTGTGTTTAATGCAAAGTATTTTATCGGTGGTCAGTCCAGGAATTTTTTCTAGGCTCCCATTTTTGTGAATTTCAATACTAATTTTGCGAAATTCAACACTGATTTTTGTGAATTTTCATACCAAATTTTAATAAAGATCACTTTTTTGTTAAAATAATTGATACAGATTAAATTGTAAGGTAAAAGGCCATTGTTAAAACATTAAATTGTAAGGAAAAACACACCCAGTTTTCGTTTGCATCGACCCCTGTTTATTGTAATTATATCATAACACCAGTTTTGTTAATAATCCCTGAGTGTGTATACCAATATGCTGTGTTTTTTTTTTCTTCTTGCGTAAAAACTGTCCAGTGTCATCTTATTCAATCCCAATTCAACAGACACTCCTTTCGTAATTTTTCCAAAAAGAACATGTTCCCAAACATTAACTTGAAATGACTTTAGTGCAGTTGCGGGTACATCCTTCTCTTGACTACAAGTAAACCTAAAAATTTCTTGAGTTGCTAAAGAGTTTAACCTGTTCACTCTCATCATTGAAAAGGCACAATGAAGAATACTTCTTAACTGATGTAGCTTCCAAACATGCGTCAAAGATAGAAGGTGAGTCTGTAGCATTTTTTCAATGATGGCAATGAAAAGGTTAAATATGGGTTCAAAATTACAAATGAATGGGGGGGGGGTAAAGGAATGACCCATCTTTGGTAAAAATCCTTCATCTTCTTGAAATTTTGTCATGCGAAGCTCAGATGTAGTCTTCAGTGTTACGGTAAAACTTTTGATAAAGGAAAAAAATTAACTAACCACAGACTGAAATATATGTTTAATTTCATAAAATTTTATTTGTAATACCAATGATAAAAGTAATTTGAGTATTGAGTTGGAATCTTAGATATAAAATTTACCTATTTTTATTTATTGTTACTTTAAAATTTACCTATTATTGTTACCACCCACTACAAATAACAAAACATTTCTTGCTTCATACCTGCTTCATCTATATGCAAATAATATAATTGCAACAATGAATTTTTTAAAAAATATCTGTGTAAGTTTACACCAAATTTGAAATAGAAAAACTGTGGATTATGCAATATTAACTTAAAATGCAAAATGCACAAATAAAAATCAAGACTAAATTATTAGAAATTGAGCATTTCATAAAGTTATTAAAATTTATTTGATTTAAATAATTTCTTAAAACTAAGAAGCAAAAACTTTAAATCTGTTTAATAATACTAATGTGAAATATTGTTTTTTTTTTTTTAATAAAAAATACCTTTAATAAAAAATTCAGAAATTTACATTAAAAAGCCTTAATTTACGTTTCATATGTAAATTAAATTTATAATTTAACATTTTTATGCTTTTATTTTTCAAAGCAAAATTGAAGATCTGGTAATAAAATTTACATTTCAATATGTGTCATCTTCAGTCACTTTTATTTGATTATTATAAAATAAACTAATTTTCCTTAACTAAAATTATGTTACATTAAAATGAGCGTTGAAAAATATTCATTGAAGATAATAGATAATCTAATTTATTGATTTATTCATTATCACTATAATAAACTAACTACATTTTCACCGAACAGATGGCGCCAGCACCGTCCTTAAAGCTCTGTGCGGTTTCCGGTCTCTCGATCTCGCTGAGCATGCGCAGACGCGGTATTCTTCCGGGCGGTTGGGATCGGCGAAAATGCAATCAGGGGACAGTTGAAAATGACTGCACATGCGCCATAGGACGGACGCAGAGACGAAAGGTCTCCGCGTCCGTCCATAAGCCGGCAGCGTAGACACTCCCTTGTAGTCCGTGGCGTTGTTCCTATCTATTTTGCGGAACTTTTAAACTAGATTATCCTATTATACATTAATTTGGAGGTTAATTTAGTTATAAATAAATAAATAAATGCTAAAAGCAAGGTCTACGAAGGCTGAAAAGTGTAGATTTTTCGGCACTCGTTTTACTAAAGATACAGATTTAAACTGTGAATGAGGCTATGCATCACACACTGTTACGGCAAGTTCTTCAAAATTGAAGGTTACTAAAATTTTTGATAAGAAAAACCATGCATTGGTTCAAAGGTAATAGAATTATAGTCATAGAAACTCTAAGCAAGATGTCCTTGTTTCTCTGCTATCTACAATGTTTTGCACTGAATTCAAATTGACAGAAGACTCTGGTGAAGGCCTCTGCTCAGTTGGTGAAAAGTCTGTTACATTCAATTTGCCAAATGTCTGCACGTTGATTTCATAAAGCATGAAATATGAAGTTCAACTATTGGAAGCGTCACAGTTTGCTTCAGAAGAAAACATGAAAGCACCTGCCAAAGAAGTAAGAAGTTTACACTTGTGGCGGTAACACTTGTGGGAGTAACACTTGTGGCGTATCTGTAGATGGAACAGCAAAGAGGGTATATGTAGCTAAATGGATGTGTATCAGCTATTTTTATAGATGGTAGAGTTTTAGATATCCAAGCTGTGACAAACTATTGTAGAATATGTAAACAATTCAACACCAACACCGACCATGTATACGTATGAATTATAAAGGGCTATGGAAGTTCTTGGAGCATTTACAATTTTTGAACGTTCTGTGGTGAAACGACAACTCTAGTACACAGTATATTATGGCGATGGGGATTCGAAGGCTTTTGTGAAATTAAAAGACATTAGTAGAAGGAAGTCTGTTACAAAGCTAGAATGCATTGGGCACATCCAAAAGGGAATTGGCTCACGACTAAAAATATTTAAAAAGAGTACGGAGGGACTCTGAGGGGGGGGGGGGTAGACTAACCAATAAATTAATAAACTCCAAAATTACTATGGAATTGTGATCTGAGTAATGTGAGATATGGAAAGCACACAGTCTGCTGTAATATCTATGTGCTTTTAGAAAAATCTATGTTCCCAGAAAAGCCTACATATTTTGCACTTCATGACAAAAATTTGTTTCAAAATGCTTGCATGGCATTAAAAGTTTCAATAATGTGCTGTGGACTGTTTTACCAAAATAAACATTCGTAGAACAAAAAAAATTATTCGTAGGTGCCTACATTGTAGTAATACTGTTTAATTCTGGTTATTCAGGACTTGTCCATTTTCGAGTATAGGTTTATCTTTATTTACTAATGTTTATGAACTACCTGGAAATGGATAAAGATTTAATTGCAAAATCAAGACGTCAATCCTTGCCCCTTTCAAAACTATCTAGGAAAAAGATAACAGAAAATCAATGTTAGCTAAAAATGAAGCTAATGAGAGTTTAATTTACAAATATGGTGAGTTTTAAGAATCTAAGGTCAGTAAAAAGAAGTATTGCTTTTGTATTCAAATCTTTAGGCTGTATTTTCTGAAATACTGTTTTTTCGTATTTTCCTTTATAATAAATGTCATTTTTCAAAATATTTTTAAAATACTCTCTTGAAATTTTTTCAATGTTATAACCATTTTTAGACACATAGTATTCATACAAAGTTAGGAATATTTTCATACTTTAAGCAATATTGGAAATTGTTTAGTTCCTAACACTGATAAATATATTCCCTGTACTGTATAAAGGTTATTCGAATATTTAGTGGTTTAATATGAATGGTTTAATTTAGTTGAAGTGTTACATATATGCCTAGTCAGATAATGTAGGCGCACGCCGGGCATGGATACATTCAAAGGTCTTGCAGATAGTTTTCCGGTGATTCCAAGTTTTTATTTATGCATACCTAAAAGAAATATCTTTTTTAAGTCACTATAGCCCAAGCGCATTGCACAGATGTGTGCGCATATGCATATACACGTGTTCTTTTACACACTATGTATTTAGCTATCACGAACTATTATGAGTTTGCAGATAGTTTTGGATTATGTGCGCAGATAGTTTTATCTTTTATCTGTCTATGCATATATGCAAATTTTTACCAATTTTTTGCTTAAAATTGTTTAAATTTTGAAATTTTATGGTTATTCTATTCAAATTTATTTAATTTCATACTATTCTATGCACTGTAACTAAAAAAATGTAAGTATTATTTTGTTTATTTTTTAAAAATATCCACCAAGGTCAACCAAATTTAGGTATCAAAACATCAATTGCTATTTACTACAAAGTTACCCTAAAAACTATTAAATTAATAAAGAAATAGAAAATAAGTTAAAATCAAAGGTAAGAAGGGTTTAAACTTCGTGATGCAATAGATATCAGTTTGGCCGGATACCGAATATCCGGCCAAACTTTCAGCCGGTTATCCGGCAGCAGTATGTTTTCTTCTTTTTTGTTTTATTTTCACTAGTTTTCTTAAATTGAGCTTTAACTTTTTTCTTTAAATTTTCTCATTAGTTTCAAATGATTTAATTCAAAAATCAGAAATCCTTTTGGGATTGTTTCCTTGAATTTAGTACCAGTTTTACTATAATTAAAGTTATACAAATAACAATGTCATGAATGTTCCCTCAAGAGTTAGGATGAATATATTCAAAGATCAGTTCTTGAAAGAAAGACATGCCCATAACTGTTGGAAAATAAATGTAACAAATTTCCTTACTTTATCAGAATTACAGGGGGAGGGGGCATTTTCTCACCAACCAGCAGTACACTATCCTCATAAGAGAGACAATTTATGGTGGAAAAAAAAGTAACCGAATTCTTACAAAAAATTGAAAAACAGTGTTTTTGTACAATAATTTCTTCCAGTAGTAATTTACTTCAATCTTAAAGATAGAAGTATTTAATTTTTTCCCCTTTTTCTATACATGATAAAAATACATTCTAAAAAGTATTGAAAACAAAATATTTTCACAAAACTTTTTTTTTTTTTTTCCATTTTTTTATTATTGCAGTTTTTAAACTTTATTCATTTATTATGTTTGTTTATGTTATTTCTCTGTATATAATATCCGGCTACTGCTAATTGTCCAGCATATAGAGAGTGCGAATAGATGGGGATTGTGTCCCCGGCTGAAAGAATGTAATATCACTGGCTAGGGAGATATTAATGGATCCCTGCCATCAGTGGTCGATCGAAGATTTTTTCAGAAGAGTAAAAATACTACTTAACCTTTTAAGAAGGAGTATTTTCCTATCCACAGGAGTAGAAGCAACGAACAATTATGCTACATTTTCAAATGCATAATTAAATTGCATTTAACACATAAATCATAAATAATAATTGATTCATAATCTAGGTAGGGTAAGGTGGGGGAAAGTGGGTCTAAAAACAGCATTTTTTTAGTTTTAAGTAGAACTTCTCTATAAAAATTATACCAAAACAATTTTTTTCTTTTACATAATTGACATTACACTTATTGATCATACAAGTAACCCTATGTTTTTAACTTAATGATTCACTAATATTTTTTATAATGAAGATAATAAAGTCACTATAGTAGACCCACTTTACCCCAGGGGTGGGGGAAACTGGGCAACCCTGGGGGAAAGTGGGTCATATTAAATTATTATATATAAATATGCAATCAGATCAATTTTATTAGCCTAATGAAAGATAAATAATACACTGTTGAATAGTACAACTACAAAACAAAAGTGTAGTGGCCACGATTATTAAAGGTTGGTTCTTCTAACACATTAACAATACTTTGTAGTTCAACAATGTCTTCATCATCAATTTCTGGAAATACATAATAAGAACCAAACTTTGATTTAACTACAAATTTTACATTAAATAAATCTTCTGATATTTTTTCAGTAATTTGTCCTATAAACTGAGAATCTTGTTTCTTCGAAGAATAGGTCACAGTAACACATGATCCTTGTTTGAGTTGACTTGGATCCACAAATTGGAGTGCAGGTTTTTTGCTTAAATTCGGTTTTATACCTATGCTTTTATCATATACTTCCGTTTTATTTGTTTTGTCATTTTTCTTTGCAGTTTACTGACTCTTTGCTAATCTATCTTTTTCCTCTTCGGCCAATCGCTTAAGAACATCTGTTTCAGTTAACACTTCACCCACTTTACATTGCACACGTTTTCGTTTCTTACGGGAATTTTCTATTGCATTTTTGGTGCTTGATGATACTGGTGGTGAAAGAGTGGTTATTATTGCTCGTTTCAAATCTTTGAAAGGTGATTCCAGTACATGTTGTACACCTAGGTCTATATCTTGTGTTTTCTCTCCCATTGATTTACTGGGTGATATTTGCTGAACAAAACACTTTTTACTGCTACTAGGCCTATTATCTGAACAAGCATTTTCTGTACTAATAACAATGTGGTGCTGCACAGCCTTTCTTTGTAATGGGAAAAGGCCACTTCCTTTAAAACCTTTAATAGCATGTTGTGGGTTTAGCGATTCAAACAACTTATTAAGTAAGAAAGGAAAAATTGTTTTTGATACAATTTGTAACCTGCTTTCTCGGAACCATTTCTTCAGAATGTCTTTCCAAGTGTTTTTCAGTGGAGCAAAGACTCCAACATCCAAGGGTTGAAATGCGTGACTGGTATTGGGTGGCAAACAAAGTATAATGATTTGATTATCGACAGCTTGTTTTACCGTATTATATGTCAAGTGGCTGCCATGTCCATCATATATAAGGAGAACAGGTTTTTCCATATTCTTTACATATTCAACAAAATGCTTTATCCACGATTCAAACAAGCTGTCTTCCATCCATCCAGATTGACTGCAACCATAAAAACTCCCTTTTGGGCCACCTAAAATACAGATGAAGCCCTTTGTAAACGGTAAATGGTGGAATATAAATACCTGTTGCAGATACGCAAAATAGAACAGTGTACATAGCTTTACCAGCTGAAGCCGATTTCAAATAAGCTGAATGCTGTTTTCTGTGTACGAATACTTTAGCAGAACGAGGATCGGTCGCTAATCCTACTTCATCTAAATTAAATATTCGGTCAGGAGATTTTGACATATTGTTCTCATTTAGCACTGCTTCATACATATTGAAGAAAGCTTCAACTGTCTGTGAACATAAATCCGCTGCTCTTGCTTTTGTTAAAATCTCCAGTTTTCTCTTCCCAAGATGATCTTTCCACCTACTTTCGAAACCTCTTATCCACTCAACACCTGGCTTGCCATTAGGAAATATGTCTTTCTTTTCCTTGTTGTTTTCAAGGTATGTTTCTACAAGCTGTAAAACATCTTTGCGATCAAATAGAAACCCACACTTTGCAACAAATTTAACGGCTTCAACTATACATAATTCTTCTTCATTTGTTAAAAATGATGAACGACCTGGTCTTAAATGAGAAGGCTTATTAACTATCCACCTTCTTAAGGTTTCACGTGGAATGCCAAACTTTTTTGCAGTTGAATAAATTGAAGCACCTTTCTCAACTTCTGCCACAGCTAACATCAATGTATCTTTTGTATATGGAGGCACTGTTTTTCGAACATAGGTTCTTGGCATTATTACTAAAAAAGAAAATATATATATTACATCCTAGTACATGTATTTCAATAAAAATAATTTTAATATTTCAATAATATTATGAATGTTTTAATATTCTGTGTGGAATTACTATATCATAATATTCATGTACCAATCAAGCCTAAAAAACTAACCTACTACTTATTGAGTCAGTAGACAATTAGTGTTCTCAATTGTCTCTGTTCACTTGTTCATATAATATTGAGTTTGATGTATATTTATAATTTTTAAAGTTTAAGCAAGAAAAGTTATTTTTGTTGCAATTTACAGCAATTTAAGTAAACATTATGAAATATATATAAGCTAAGATATGAAACCATTGCTAAGCCTAATTATAGACCCACTTTACCCCACCACACAAAATATTGGATAAAAAGAAAACTAAAATAAAAAATTCTTACCTGTTGATGGAAATCTGTTAAAAATAGTTTGTTCTATATAAAAATCACAAAAAAAAATGAATAGCTTCAATTATCTGCTTTGCTAGTTGAAGTTTGTATACAAGAACAAATCACATGTGCATTGCATAGCATAAACAAAATGGTTGCTTGACTTGAATTACTGTTCCCACAAATTTTATTTCATGTTGAAAAGTAAGATATTGTACCTGAGATAAAATTGGGAGAAAAAAAGAAATGGGAAATTATATTTTGAAGAAGAAATTTATCTTAATTTGAAAATGACCCACTTTCCCCCACCCTACCCTACACTGTTAGTGTTAAATGTAAGCTATCGCAGATTTCAGAAAGTTGACTGTAAATAAAAGTCATTTCCAAGGGGAAATCTCGCCGTAATCACCCATAATAAAACGAACTATAATAATATAAACGAACCTCCATAATAAAACGTTGTTTTCACTATTGCTCTAGCAACCAAAAGCCCATTCATAGACAGTGTCCGGAAGGGCCAGATAGTTGGTGTGGATATAAGAATGTACTGCATGATGACAAGCAGCTTTAGAAAAGCACGCCTTAAGAAAAGCAATCTGTAAAATCATGCATTCCGAAATTCTTAAGGATTATTCTAAATTTCTAAGGTGTGAAATACGCATCTAGAGGCGTTATCGCGATCACTACCTGCTAGGGATACTATTTATCCCCTGCTGGAGAAATGTTAAAATTAGTCTCTGTCCCTACAAGTTCAGCAGTAATGCCTAAAGATTTTAATTATTGAGAATAAAAGTTCTTCTTTTGCTCACTAGACAAACGAGCAAGTTACAAACATCCCTCCGAAATAGATATACACATACCTGATACCACTTCTCATTCTGTACCTGGGGTCAGGTTTCAAATTAAGACTGTGAAATGAATGAACAAGCACTGCTCCGTCGCACGCCAAATTTAAGGCTAGACGTAGAATCGACATAGGCAGGAATATATGTACATAGAAAATCGGGGGCGACTTTTGTTTGAATTTAAGTCACAAGCATGTTGGCGACTGCATTTGTCATCTAATCCCTAATATATTACGTGAGTGGAGCATTTTACACCTTCTCTCCTTTTTTCTTTTTCTTTTCACATGTCCCAGTGGCGGCTCGTGATAAAAAAAACAGGTGAAGAGCTTGATACCAAAATATTATGAAAAACACCTGATGCAGCCATTAACATGGGCGTCGGCAGAATATTTCACAGGGGGGGCAAAGGCTACTCCAGGGGGGCAAAGACTACTCAAGGGGGGGGGAAAGACTACTCAAGGGGGGCAAAGACTACTTTAACGTATAGTTACCATGTTGAAAAGAGCAAAAAAGCAAGGGAAAACACTGCATACAAAAATCCAGAGGGGGCCATAGCCCCCCTTGCCCTATGGTGCCGGTGCCCATGTCCATTAAGCATGGTAATTAGGCGGTGGCACAGGCCTTTCTGCGGAAAGAAATTTTTAATCTTTCAGCGATGCATTAATTCCTAATGCCTCCACTGGTCGACCCAGGGCCCGATTAACCTTTGAAGTGAGGGGAAGCTCAGTCTCATTTCGGGCCTCCTATCCCCTTTTTGTTCGGATTAAGTAACGTTTTTAATGATTTTCTTTGTTAAAGGGATATTTAATTGATTTAATTAGTTCTAATGATTTTTATTTGAAAAAAATATTTTTTTAATTAATTTGAAATTTACCTTAGATAAAAATATATTATTCATTATCTTCGCAATACTTTACTTAATTGTAATGAGATTTTACAGTATTTTTAAAATTACTGTAAAAAGTAAACTAAAAACATTTCCTTACTACTGAAACAATAAACTTTATTTATTTAGTCATATATTTTTCATGAGACATGGGGCTTTTTTCGGAAATTCTTTGTTCGTTTTGGTGACATCATAAAAATCACAACATGGAAGTTCAGAATTAATTTTGACCTTTAGACGATTTTTAACATTAGATATTGAAAGTTTACCCCTTTCTACCGACCAAATGTTCCTGATAATAGAAAATTCTGTCTCAACTGGAACAAATATCCCAAGTATAGACATCGCATACTGAACTAATTTAGAAATGTTGCTGCATGGAGTATCAAGACTTCTAAAATACCTTAAAAATAGCTTTTCACTTCTCTTCATTAAAAATCTTTACAATAACTTAGAAGATCATTTAAAAACAAAATTTTGAATTTTTATCCGTTTTGTAGTCATTTTTGAGCCCCCTTCAAATTATGACGGGAAGGTTAAGCTTCTCGAGCCTTTTCGCTAATCAGGCTCTATGTCGACCACGAGAAAGAACATCTCTTTATCGTCATCATTCCACCGACCAAACGGTGTTTGTAATACATTACAGACTATATCATTTACAGGAAACATAATGAATGTGAATAAACAGAAAAGAAACTAACTATTATTATCATTAAAATTAACACAAGAAGAAACTCTAAAATTTTCAAAAGACAGTAGTAAAAATCTCATGTGCCAAAATCTCAAACAAATCACGTGGTTTCATTTTCCTACACAAATCCAGTGTTGCCAGAAAGTTTTGAACAGAAATCGCAAGAGGTTGATAAAAAAGTAGCAAAAAGTCGCAAAGGTGACGAGTGACGTCATAGTGTGACGTCGGATTAAGTGATGCCATGTAAAATCCATTGGTTTTGATACGTAGTTTTATACAGTGTAAAAATCCCCCCCCCACACCAATACCACACCCGCATGTCTAAAATAAACATATCACATTTACAAGTGATTTTGTTTTTCATTTCTTTCGTAGGTAAATAATTTCGAATTAGAAACCAAGTTCCATTTCCTATCATTTCTAAGCCAAGGCCAGATTAAATGGGAGGGAGGAGGAGATAGAAAGAGAGAGAAAAATGTAAGACTGTTTTTTGTTTGTGATTTTCTTGAGGTTTCTGACTACAATCTCGAGGACTGTCTTATACCATTGAATATCCGGCTTAATATTATATATTTCCAAATAACATTTACAGACAAAGAGCACAACAGAAGTACAAACACAGAAGAAAGAATCATGGGTTAAGGGGATTCGAACCCAAGACCTCCTGCTCGCAGGCAGGTGACGGAGATGAGGGCGCAAACCCACTGAGCTATGGACTGTTAGAAGCAAGAAAGGCTCAATGTAAATAAAAATTTTATTAATTTAAAAATTAGAATTCTTTTTTTCCAGAAAAATACTTAAAATTCGCGAAATCAAAAAAAGTAGCAAGAAAGTAGCAAAATCGCAAAGTTATAAAATTTAGTCGCATGATGCTTTGAAAAGTAGCAAAATTTGCGAAAAGTCGCAAGATCTGGCAACACTGCACAAATCGCCAGAGAGCACTTGGCAAGACTTATATCCACCTCTTTTTTTCCCTAGACCTAGAACTTTTCCCTAAATAGGGTTGCTAGCGGTGTTTAGATCACATATTCAGATCACTAGAAAGAAGAGTTCATCGCGCAATGTGCGTTCGCCAAGGAAGATTTGCTGATTAGCTTGTGGTTTTGTTTACATGTCGGACTTCTCTTACATGCTGAATTTGAAAAGCAATGAAAATTATTTGAACTTTGTTAACTCGCTGCTGTATTGTAAATATTCATTTTTATTTTTTCTTTATTACGTTGTAGGAACATTTCAGAAACATATAATCCAGAATAATAATTTGATTTTTGAATTATATGATGATTTATTTATTAATGCTGGTATATTTTTTTAATCTAAAGGGGTATTTTTTTCCTAAAACTGTTAAAAATATTATTGAATTTATTAAACTCTAGAATACAGCTTTCTAGTAATTTGTTAAAAGTGCAAAGTTGAAATAATTAGCTTTGTGTGTGCAATTTTTGTATCTGACAATGTAGCAATTTTATTTTTAATTGTTCTATAAAAAATCTAAGCAGTAATTCACAAACTTTCACAGTGGTAATAAATTGCAAATATATTCACATTTTCAAAGTTAGTTGACTTAGTATGATGAATGATATGTTTGAAAAATGTTTTGATTTGTTAAACATGGATCTCAATGTGTAAATAAAACTTTGATTTTTTAAAACCTTAGCTAACTAAGCAGTCCTTTGCTAACCTTAAAAAAAAAACTGTTAATTTAATTATTTAACCGTTTCTGTTTATCACATTAACCAAATAGTGTCAATGATTATGCACAAATGCCAAATTTATAACTCTTACTGTAACATACACAACTCAGTTTTAAACTCATAGAATGAAATAGATAATTAATGACAGTGGTGGGTAGAAAAAAAAATTGAAAAGGCTGACAAAATGTACAATATAACTAATGTATTACCCTAACAAGGTACTCCTTACTACCATACCTTTTCCTCCTTGTGTAAACCCCTGTATAGGTCACTGTGGACTAGTATATTATTTTTGTACTGGGGGGGGGGGGGGTTCAAATCCCTCTTTTCAATGAATTTTTAACAAAGTCAATTTTAGTTAATATAAAAATTTCACCTTTTATCTAAGGATTGCATTCATAACTCCCTCTTTAAAGGAAGTCTGTATATGCCACTGTTTTGGGGAACCCTTTTATACACCTCACAAACTACTGATTAGGAATCACTGCTTTATTGCAATGCTTTTTTTTTAAATATATATATATAAGAGAGGGGGGGCAAGCATTTTTTTATCCCCTCTACTGGATCTACCATTGGTTCATAATGCTTTAAGTAATGCAGTGGCGTAGCCAGAAATTTTTCATGGGAGGGTTACGACTACTGCAACTCACACATATGTATACATGTGTGTGAGAAGGAAGTAAAGAATATACATTTTGTATGGCAACAAATTCCACACAGGGGGGGGGGGGAAGGGGGTTGTGACACCCCTTGGCTACGCCACTGGAGTAATGTTATAAGGAAATTTTAGTTGTACAGAAGAATGGCTAAATGATACAGAATATTTTGCCATCATAAATAGTGATGCACTAAATAGTTCTTTGGCCGAGTTACCAAGTACTCAGCCATTTACTTGGACTAAGTACCAAGTAGTTGCTGAAAAGGAACCCAGGTTTAGATTTAGGAAGATATGAGAATTTTACACTATTTGAAATGAAAACTTGTAATTATGTGTCTTTTAAGTTAACGTAAATTCAACAAAACTGTAAATAAAAAATACATAAAATATAATGAATTAAAATTCTAAATTTCTGTAATGTTGCATATAATAGTGTTATTTAATTTTAAATTTTATTATTATTTTAATTGTCTAGTAAAATATTTTCAGATCTTGATATAGTATTTATCTATATTAGTACTTTCTTTTTAAAATATAGTTAAGTTGCAAACTACATTCTTCCATACGAAGTATACAGAAATTTTGCAACATTTTTGTGTGAGTGTGCATATATATGCATATATGATACACATGTTAGACTCTCTGCTATGCTTGATATTTTAAAACTTCCAATTTTCTGCAAACTTGGAAAAAAAAAAAAAAAACTTTTAGACAGTGAAAAACCTCACAAATTTTCATCAACTCTTAATTAAGACTTTTCATCAACTCTTAAATTAAATTTAAAAGATTCTTGGGGGTCTTCTATTCACTATAGTGAAACCTACATATAGTGATATTGTAGGGACCTTAAAAAAAAAAAATTGTTGTAGACAGGCTAAGCTTTAGTACATTATTTTAACATTAAAGTATCTAATTATCAAAAATATATTTATCTAGCAGAATAACATTTCAGTCATTAATAGGCAAGTATTATGCAGTGACTTCGAAGAAGTTGGGGGATGAATATTTTTTTGTAGAAATGAAGTTTAACTCATATACGTATGTATTTAATTCCCTTCTTTTGAATTGGAGCAGAAATGTACTACATTTGCACATTCTTTCACGATTCAGTAAAGTGAAAACTGTATAAAATTTTTCTGTCAATATGCATAAAAGGTGCATGTACAAATTTTGTTTTATTATAGCATCACACACACAAAAAAGAAATTTTCTTTGAATGCCAATATTTTATGCCATGCCATCACAAATAGATAGACTTTAGCACATCAAAAACATACTTCGAACAAGTCATTTAATAAATAGCTTAAAAAGTTTACTAACTTTTTTCACTCCCAATTGACTTGTGCAGTCTATTGCTATTGCACATTCTTAACCATGGGTAATGTTAAAAAGAATCACATTATACAAAATTTTTTGTATGATTTCAAATTACTATTATGCACAGGTGCATGTAAAAAGTGAATATCATTGTAGACCTTTCAAAATGCATTGAGTAAATAGGAATTTCATTGGGACGAAGGAAAATATCAATATAAACAGGTTATCATAAGAGACTGTATCATAGGTATGCAGAATATGTCCGAAACAGCCATTTAGGATTGTAGGAAATTATAGTCATCTGGGGAAATTTCACAGAAAAATATACAGCTAATTTTGATTTTAAATGTGAGTTACAAAATTCTTAAAGTTTCTCATTTTTGAAGGGCTTTTTAACTTTTTCACCAATCAGCAGTTCGCTTTCTGTTAGCTTGGACCAACTGCTATTTTGTAAACATGGATTGTAGCAGTGTACATGCGCAATACTTACTTGGGTTGTTAACTTAGTTTACTGTTTAAATACCTAGGCATGATAAAAGTTCAGTTTTAGGTTTTTAAAAATGAAACTTGTACATTGCAAATATTTTTATATCTATGGTAATACAGAATTTGTACGTCTTAACATATTGTAAAATTTTGGGGAAATCTTTATATGGATTGGGTGAAAAGTTGGGAGAAAAACATTTGCTGCACTCCTGCTATATCATATGTACAGGTTTCATTGATAGCAAGCATGTTTTCTCAGAAGTAGGGAATAATGAAAGAATGTTTTCTCAGAAGTAGGGAATAATGAAAGAATGTTTTCTCAGAAGTAGGGAATAATGAAAGAATGTAGAAAATGTAAAACAATTTGTATTTTGCATCATAATTTGCAATATATTAAATTTAATTAGAATTTGAGTGTGTTTTCTATAATTTTTTCCTTCATCAAAAATCATATTTTTCTTATACAGCTTTATAAGAGACTTATTTGTGTAAATATACAGCTAGATTGTAATTTTGAGGAATTTTGCTTTAGAGGTATTCTTTATTGTTTTATTATTAGTAGTATTATTGGGTTTTTTGTGTATACCTATTGTATAGCTATGTTATTATATAAAGTTTCTAGTTTTGCATACATTATTTATATTTTCATAATATTTTACAAATCAATAGAATGTTTTAAAATGACCAGTAACTGGATTAGCACCTCCAGGTATCGTTTGAAAACATAGTGAATATTGGAGCCACAATGAACTTTATGTGCACCAGTAGTCTTTAGCATATATGGAACTGTAGCAGTCCAGGCAAGGATGATTGTCACCCTGCAAAATACTTAAGCTAACTAGGCTGCTACAGGATATTGAATAGTTTCAAGAATCAAATCGAATAGTGTCTTCAGTAGTGATGTAATGTATATGTGTTGCATTGTGAGGTTATGGCCAATTATCTACACGTGGAATTTAGGCTGATGGGTGGCAGGTCATTCTAAGTGACAATGTATATGTGTTGCAGATTGATGTATTTTATTTGATAAACAGGCACTGGCGGCTCCTCTATTTCAGCACCAGGCTCATCTGCTATTGTGAATACTGTGCACGTCTGCATTCCAGTTTTACCCCAGGGCAATCCGAAAAATATTGGCCAGTCCTCAGATGCATTCAAGCTTGAGCTGCTCTTGTGAATTTGGCAGTAAAAGATTATGCTCCAGATCACAGACAAGGAAATGTCTCAAACATTTTCAACCTGAGTATGTGAACCCCCAAAGAAAAATATACAAAATAAACACATTAACAAATTGAATTTTTAAAAAAATATTAAGTACTTCTAGATTTTTGTGAATTTAAAATGTGAGTGTTTCTCCCCCCCCCCCCCCGCCCACTATTATTAAATATGCATGAGGTCTTTTAATCGATCACATATGCAAACGGAGAAATGACCTCCAGACCGGTCTCTGAGAAAAGAAGTGGAGAGAGTCACGGGAGCAGCTGGGCACTGCTAATATCATTCCATTCACACATTTTCAGTGTACACATGGAATATTTTTTTGCAGTTATCTTTTCCTAATACTCCCTTGGCTTGTTATGTTAGATTTGTTTGCTAATTTTTTTCTTATTATTTTCGTTATTTTTATCATTTTTCAGTACAATATTCTTTATGAACTAGTATAAATAAATAAGATTGCAGTAAAATACGTGTTTCAAAGCTAAATCAATGACATTTTTCAACATTGTCTTTGGAAAGAAAAATTGAAATAAAAATACTCAAGCCAACATATTTGCTAAAACTTAGCCAGAGGGCAAAATGTAAGACTAGAAATTATTATTTTTTAAGTTCAATGCATTATTTGCCTTTAACTCCTGAAAATGCTAATATATTTCAACGTGTAAGTAGCTTTGAATTTCCAAATTTAGTTTTTGAAATTTGTTTATTGCCTTTTTAAACCTCCATTTAACCCACAAGCCACCACTGTAAACAGGACAAACATTTCCCCTAGATGCGACTCTGACATTAACTTTTTTTTACATAAAAATCAAACCCTTATCGTTTACTGCATACCCCTATAAAATTTCGTCATGTTTTGTCCAATACTTTACTCGTTAGAGCCCTCTAAACACCTCACATTATTTTATAACCACCCTATATATGTTTATTTATTTTATATATAATGAAACTAAAACCTTCATCTCTGAAAAATTCTCAATAGCATTCCTCTGAACTCATATTTTTTACCAATAGTATGATCTCACAGTAGTCTATAGCTTCAAATGTAAGGTAGAAAAGAAGGAGTATGTAACAGTGGAAAAAATGCCATATTCTACTTCTGTCCTATATAACCATTAAATTACTAAGAAAAGTTTACTTGTATCCCAGTTATACTTTCATTGCTAGAAAAGGAACATAAAAGACAATAGCAGCAACAAATGTTTATTAACTACGTCTCATCTTGCTTACCAAGGTACATCTCACACCTAGAGAGGGATCTTGTTTTGTAACTCAAGGACTTGACACTCTGACATCTAATTCTGCATATCAAGGTCTCATCTTGATATGCAGACTTCAAGTGTTATGTATATTTATGTATGTACACTTGATATGTTATACTTCAAAGTCTTGCTTCTATTATCTTGAAGTCTCATCTTGCTCATCAACATTTCATTTTGCAGCCTGACAATTCGTGTGAAGTCTGATTTGTCAGCACTTGCTGAAGTCTTGTCTCATAGTTACGAGTCTTGTCTTTCAAAGTTTTCACCTCAGTCTCATCATATACTCCACGATCTTGTATCATACCCTCAAAGTCTTGTTTTTTATTTTAAGTTTTTGTCCCATACAGAACATTCTAGCTTTTGCCCCAAGGTCTTGTCTCACACTTGGAGCTCTTATTTTGTTCTCCTAAGTCATTTTTATATCTCAAGGTCTCAAATTTTTGTTCTCACAATCCTGAAATCTTGTCTTGTTTATGCCTGGAATTCTCATCTCATATTTTGGAGCTTGTCTTGTTTACTAAAATCTCATCTTGCACTCTGGTGTCACCCTAAGATCTTGTGTTACAATCCAAAGTCCCATCTCTCATTCTGAGACATTCTGTTTCATTTCTGATTTCCTCTTGCATCCTCTTTTTCAAGTCTTATCCCTCCTTTCAAGGTCTTGTCTAGAAAGCTAATATTCCATCCTGACCTCAAAGTCTCTTGTATTCCTTCAGATCTTTTCTTGCACCCTAACATCTTGTCACATACTTTGAAGTCTTGTCTTGTACCATGTCATCTTATCTCACACTCCAAAGTTTGATCTTGCACATTAAAGCCTCATCTCACTCCTTGAGGTCTCTTATTATAGCCTGAAGTTTCTTTTTATACATGGAAGTCTCTACATTCCAGTCTTGTCTCACATTCTGTGATGTTGCATATTACACTCAGAGGTCTCATTTCGCACTCTTAGGTTTCATCTTGCCATTCACAAGGTAAAATGAGACTTGTGAGTTTCACTTCAAGGTCTCATTTTGTACCTCAAGATCGTCTCTTGCACCCTGAGGTCTCATCTTGAAGCTTGGGGGGTCTTATCTTGTATCCTGAGGTCTTTTCTTACTTACCAAGGCCTCGTCATACATCTCAAGGACTTCTCTTACTTTTCAGAGGTCTTGGTTCATACTCTATGTTTTGTCTTGCATCGTTCACCTCAAGGTCTCATTTTGTACTCCAAATTTTTCTTATATATCCACATAGCTCACCTTCCAATGAAAATTCCTGTCACATCTCTACTGCAAGGTCTTGTTTTGTACACTGAGGTCTCTCATCATACAGCAAGGTCTCATTTTACACTTGGCGGTTTTTCTCATTCTCTAGATCTTGAGACATCTGGTACCCTGACCTTTCTTCTAACCCCTGAAGTCTCACTTCAAACTTGTTTCGTACCTCAAGATCTCTCTTTATCTTCTGCATCTTGTTTCAAACTTGAAGGTCTTTGATTTAGAGCATAATACTAACTCATGATGTAGTTTCAAAATTAAAGAATGTTTTAGTTTTTCACATAACTTGATAGATAAAATATTTTTGTAATTTTGAAGTTTTTCTTGTTGCTTTACCTGCTCATTTGCTCTGTTGTCATTATTCTTGATACTGCAGATTTGTTTGTTTCTCTTTCTTAAAAATTAAAAAATGTTTTAATATTCAACTTTTTTTTTTTCCTTCTAGGTCTGGTTGGAGTTCCATTTTTAAACACTACACCAGGAAGAAAAAGTAGAAACCAGCTGGTTTTGTTTAGAGGCTAGTATATTACTTTACAGTCTCTAAATACAAACTTGCTAGTTCATTATAATAGCACCCAAAGTTCTTTTCTTCTGCTTCGAGATCTCGCCTTGCACACCAAGATTTTGCCTTGTGATCTTCAGTTCTTTTGTTTTGTGGTTCACACCTGCTATCTCGTCTTCCATACCAAGGTCTTGTCTCATCTTATGGTCTTGTTTCATATCCCTAGATTTCTTACTCCAAGGTTAATATATTATCCTTTTGCCAACCTTAAAGACTTCATGGTAAAGTCATCATACTAAAGGCATTATGTCAGTTCAGTGAATGATATGCCAAGTAATTGAACTCAATAGAATCTATTTTTACTAATTAAAAGTTCATTAACCAATTATTTCATGAAATTTAAACCTGAATAATTGTTATTTATGAAAACCAAAGCACAATCAGATTTCCTGTTAAAGAATTCATTATTCTTTTTTTTTAAGTTTTCAAGTTTATTTAAAAAGTGATACCTATTAAACTATGGCAACTTAGCTTTTTAATTTTTCCAAAAGACTTCATTATGTGAGAAAAACAACTTATCCATATAGCATGAAATTAAAACTTTGAAATTATGTGATGAATATTCATAGAATGTCTTTCTACTTTTTAGGTGCCCAATTTATTTCATTTTAAAAGTCCATGGGAATAAATTGTAAATGTCCTTATAGACCTCCAGAACTTGTCCATTACTTTCCCAGTGGATATCATAGTGAAAGCCATATGAGGGCGAGTTCAAGGACAAGTTTCATAGTAAATAATTTGTTTCTAGTTTTCCCCAGGAAATCAAAAAGCAATGGGGGAAATGAGACAGTGGTTAAATGTGAAAGACACCCATATGCCATTGGGTATCATTTGAAAGCAATCAAGCTGATGGTGCTGTCACAACACCTGTGTAAAGCAAGAGATGAGCCTCTGTGTCTGGTTCCACTAGATATTTAGAGAAGGTGTATTTTAAATACGTGATCAAAAGAAGAAGTGACAGCTGTTGTCTGCTATGAATGGACACATGGACTATTGGGGAGCAGAAATCCATAACCGTCAACAAATCGTGCAAAGATTGTTGGATTTGGATGGGAGCACCTTGACAATTCACCATTTAGTTTTGATCTTGCATCTAGTGACTTCCATCTGCTTCTGTTTGACTTTTTGCAGAAGGTGCTTTGAAAGCAATGCTGAAGTGACACGAGCCATTCAATGCTTCTTCTGTATGCAGAGCCCTGATTCTTCCCAGGAAGTCTTTTTGAAGTTGTATGGCAGTAGTGTCAAAGCAGTATGAAAATATCTCAGCGTAATAAGTAATAATGCGGAAAAATAAATGAAAATAAAATTTTAGTTGAATAAGTGAAAGCTCATCTGAGAACATTAAATTTATAGAATGTTATCAATTTTGTTTCAGAATTGGGAACAAATCAGCATAGTGTCCCCAATTCTGAAGAAAAATTGGGGACACTTTGTAAATTCAGTGCTCTTCACAAAAGAGCTTATATTTGTTCAAATAAGCATCATTAACATTCTTAAAATAATATAAACATAATTTATATATTTCTAATTGACAAGAAATATTTATGGTGATTAAATTTTTTCTCAAATCATCGTTTTACTAACTGGGAACCGTTTGAAAAAATCCTGAAATTGGGGACGTTTCGTCGCCTTATATAAGGAACAAAATCAGGATTGGTCCATTCTATTATATCACCGAGTTCGATTCCTGGCATGGACTTGGGTGTCATTTCGTCCGTCCCTTCATAGGAGGCAATGCTCGTCCACCTATTAGATACCTCCATATAAAAGTGATCTGTACTTCTGCCCTAGTATAGCTAATGCCCAGATAACACACTTGTCCATTTTATGTCTATTTCTGGTCCAACTCATCCATAATACATCCATGTCTATACATAGACATCCATAAAACATCTATTTATGGACATAATCTGGAAAATCCAGAATACGTCCATGAATAGACCAAAACTAGACTTAGGATATCCAGAATATGTCCATTAATGGACGTATTCCTGATGATACACACTATGTCAGTGATACGACATAAAATGGATGTGTGTATAAGTCCAAAAATGGACAAAATATGGAAAAGTTATTTTTTTGTGATTGATTTTCATTTTAACCAATACTGTACTTACGACGCATGAATTTATTATACTTTATGTTTTTATTGATGTTAAATTTTACCCCAAAAAATTTTTAAAACATTTTAAATTCTATAGAGTTTTTTTTTTGTTGTTGTTTTGTTTTGTCGGGGAACTTTTGAAATTTAAAATACTTTTGATGTATTATTATTTCCTATAAAAGCGGTATTGTGTAAAAAGAAACTCATATCCTCCTACAAAAAAAAAGAAAATTCTCTGGCGACTAACTATCCAAAAAGGAATAGCTGCATATTTTTTTCTAAGTTCCCAGTCCAAAACTAAAAAATCTTTACTTCAGCATTTTGACGCATCAGAGCAAGTTCCGCTGCGTATAGTGGTTAGCACGCTCTACTGTGAAGACGATGATCAAGGGTTCGAATCTGAAGCGGGGCAAGTACTGAAAGGTTAAAAAAAAAATGGTACGAATATTTTTACAAAATTCGTTATTAAGATGTAACAATAAATTTAAATTAATCATTACATACAATTAGCTAAAAATTATTAAATGGTTTTTGTTGATGTCCAGGATTCGACCGTAAAAGGTCTATAAATAGACAAACACGTCCATATACATGTCTATGGGCGTCCTATAGTGCCATATTGAGATTGACGTAAAATGGACGAGAATTGGGTGAATCCTGGATGTTTAATGGACATGTCAGCTTGTCTATATGACGTCTTCTAGGCGTGTTCTGGACAAGTTTGTGCTATCTGGGAGGGTGCCTATAAACAACTACTGTTTGCCATTAGAAAAATGAAAAACCATTAAAGATAGGTTTCTATCCCGTTGTATGTCCATCCATAGATCCATAGGTCCAAGAATAGATAGATGTAAATATAAAAATAGATCACTCCCTTTGCCTTCACTGTGATAAAAATCATCGGGAGACAGAGTAGAGCTATGAGCTGTCATTCCTGCTGAATCATTCTGTTCATTCTCGCCAGTCAGTGTCATTAATCTTTTTCTCCAGGGTTTAACCCTTTAACGCATCAGTGTTCCCGCTCTGGGATCACCAAACTCTGACGTTTTGACTGTTGCCAGTCACGAAGAATAGATTTGATTTCTATAAAAATAGTTGCGGGTGACATGGCTCCACGAGAATCCTTTACTTTTTAGCACGTCATTTCCGGTAAAAAAATTTGTCACGATTATTTTTAACAGCACTGACATCTGCTGAAAAATGGAAGAATGCGAGAACATTCTGGATAGATTACCCAATGCTGAAAAAAGGGCAGCCGTTGCCATCGCTCGACTTAACTACCAGCAAGATGGCGGACGATCGAAACAGTCATCGCGCGCCACAGATTTAGAGACCTTTTTTTTTACCACAGCTGGCTGTGCGCAAGGGCATTGGGAAAGGGTTGCGCCTCAAAGGGTTAAGGGACAGTGCTGAACTAGTCATGGACATGTTCCTAGCAAAATATCTCCGGGACATTTAGTCCAAAAAATCTTGTTACAGTTTTCGACTGTGACATCCAAGAATAGTATCAAATTTGTTGGGTGATTATAATTTATTCAATTTAACACATAGCACACTTCTCCATTTCATAGCTATTTTTAATCCAAATCCTGACTCCTCCGTAACACGTATACAAAAATGTCTGAATAGACTATACATCAACTGAGTGACAGTCGTCTACACATCCTTTCTGCAAACTTTTCCCTTTTGTCTTCCTATAGTATTCAACCCAGAAAAAGGGTATTAAAAACATCAGTTCTAAATATCTTGTAATTATTCCGAAACATAAAAAGCCTCTGGAAACCAGTTCTGTCAACTACCATCATCCAACAACTTGAATTTAATACCTTTTTCGAATGTTAAGAATCGGGTTTCTCCCATTGAAATACTTTATGTAACGAGAACCCAAAGCCAAAGTGGCCAAACGTCTCAAATTTCATGATTTTTTAAAACTTGTCCCCAAAAAAATCGGGGGCAGATTTTTTAATTACTATAATTAATTCTTTTCAATTAAAAGAAATTATATTTCTGTCAGTTTACGAACGTTAACAAAGTTTTTGTTGAATAAATAGAAGCTTATTTGGGAAAAGCATTGAATTTATAAAATATCTCGAGATTTTGTTTCAATATTGAGGACAGCAGGATTTTTTCAGTTTGTCCCCAGAATGTAAAACAGCAATTGGGGACAGGGTTTTAATTAAAATTGATTTTTCTTCCCAAATTAAAAGCAAGCATAATTTCTTATTTTCATGAATGTTAATAATACTTTAGTTGAATAAATAGAAGTTGAATTGAGAAAAGCATTAAATTTATAAAATGTTCCCATTTTTTATTTCAGAATTAGGGACACCTCACTGCTCTTTGTTCGAAAGTGGGGTAACTCCTTGTTCTTATGTCCTATATGATGGAAGTTCAAGGGTGGAGGTAAGCCGGGGTTCTTGCTTTGGTCAGCAAATTCAAAAGTAAGGAACTTAAAGGTGGACAAGCAAAGGCGGCAGTTTTAAGTTTTCCTGACTTTGAAATTCTTCTGTGTCCCCAAAGTGCAAAACAGTAATTGGGGACAGTCCTGAAATTCTGAACTTTTTCAGTTTGTGTCCAAAATGTTAACAATTGGGGTCAAAATTTGGATTAACAGTTATTTCTTCCCAATTTAACAAGAAATCAAGCATGTTTCCTCCAGTTTTTAAATGTTAATAATAAGGTGACCAAACGTCCCCATTTTCCGGGGACAGTCCCCATTTTCAGGACGTTTTTCAAATTGTCCCCAGAATGTAAAAATGGAACTGGGGACAATTTTTAATTATTGCATTGTTTTTCAATTAAATTACTGTTAATTATTGCATTAATTACAAATGTCCCCAGTTTTGTTGTCAGAAAGGGGGACATGTCCCCGATTCTGACAACAAAAATTTGGTCACCTTAGTTAATAATGCTCTATTTGAAGCTACTTGAATGAGGTGACCATACGTCCCCAATTTTCGAGGACAGTCGTCAATTTCTGTGTTTTCTTGCGATTTGCCCTCGAAAAGTGAAGAGAGGAATTGAGGACAAATTTTAATTATTAAGTTGTCTTTAAA
>JAWZYV010013184.1:0-125554 GCA_038373885.1 Cheiracanthium punctorium | reverse complement strand
AAAAAATAATCTTATCTGGTTGAGATACTGGCCTTTGTATTAGCGGATACGGGCCTGGATTAAAAAAATAATCTTATCTGGTTGAGATACTCGCCAGACTAAAACGGTACATAAGCATCTATATACAGAGATAATTATATTGACGAATTATTAATTAACTTGCGAAATTAATACTGAATAGCATCTTTAAACATATATTTAAGGATATTTTTGTGGAATTACTAATTAAATAATTTTTAGATTTAATAATTAGAATCTTATTTTTAATTATAATTAATAATTAGAATATTACTTATAATTGTAATTAATAATTATAATCTTGTTTATAAATTAAAAATTAATTAATAATTAAAATATTTTTAATTACAATTAATAATTAGTATATTAACTAAACAATTATTCAGTTGACAAAACTCTGTGCCCCTCCCGAAACAAAATCCTGGCTACGCCAGTGGAAGAAATGGAATTAATAATGCCAATAAATACGAGTAGCTTAATTTTTTATGACGCATTGAAATAGCATTTTCATTTTACAACACTTTGTTCTTAAATAATAGTGAATCAACAATATTTTGTGTCAGAAATTAATGAAATAAATTGGTACTGAATTTAAAGCAGTTTCAGCATTGTATGCAGTATGTTTTGCATTTCGGGCTAGCAAATACATTCTAAATAATATAATGGTTACTCAATGTTATCATTTATCTAAAATAATATGTATATGGATTAAATTTATACGTTGTATAAGCGTAAAGTCATATTTTTAAGTAAGTAAAAGTAAATATATTTTTAAGTAAAAATAATAATTTTTATTAATTTTACTTAAAAACTGAAATACATTATTTAGTTTTGCTTCGTTTTAATAAGCTTTTTGAAAGAATTGATGTTAAAAATATCCAGATTCATAAATAGTCATCTCAAGCCATTTCGTGACGTCACAAGAGAGGATGGGATTTCAAAGAGTTTGTATTGAATTCTATGGAAGAAATCTGATCAATAATGTCAATAAACACTAGTAGCACGAGGAATATAATCAGAAATTTCCACAATTAATATTTTAAAAACTTGTACAATACATTCTATATATAATTATGTTATACAGACTCCTAATGTCAAATTTTATTAGAAGCAATTAAAGCACAAAAAACAAGAAAATAAAAAGTAAAAGCTTTTATTACCCAAACCTTACAAATACTATAAAGTTTTTCATGAAAGCCCTACAAGTGTTTGCTTTAGTTTTTTCTAGATAAGACTTTCAAATATCACATTGAGACATTTGAAATATACATAATTAAATATTTTTAAAAATTAGTGAGTATAACTCTTGAATATGTAAAACTGCCTAAATGCTCTCAGGGGTTTTCATGTAAAATATATTGCAGTAATACATATACTTTTTTGTTATTGTTGTTAGCATTGCAGTAATACATTTTCTTTTTCGAGTTAATTTCCAAATCTGTGTTCATACTTAATTTCAGAACTTTCAACAAATTCCGGTAAACCGTCTAGTTGGAAATATTTCTTTAATAAATACCTTCTAAATTTTTGTTTTTCTAAGTATCCAGCAAATAGATTTCTCTCTCTCTCACTTTTTTTTTAAATAAATAAATCAACCATGAAATCCGCATTGAACCTTAAGCTACTTGGTATGTGCAGTGGAAGGGGATCTGCGTTTAATTTATAGTTAATGGTGAAATTTTCTTAACATAGAATTGCCATTAAACTCTTGATACATTTCTTAATTTGAAAAGAATTTATATTTTCCTTTGCATTATTTTTTTCGGTTTCCTCAATATCTTTTTCCTAAACGTTTTCTCTTCTTTTAGTAGGATCAGTCATTTCTTGTTTTTTGGTAATATCGGATATATAGGCTGGTAAGCTCGAAAAAATGCACGGGATAGCATTCGGTTCTAATTTATAATGCTTTCTTTTTACAGTTAAAAGTGCCCCATCTGATTTTAAAATAGCATCGTCTTTTAAAAGATCTTCATCTCGGAAATGCTCAATACAAACATACATATTTTTTCCTGGGGACCAATTTTTTCTTGGTATATTTTTAGTCCATTCGGCCCTCTTTTCTTCGTTTTTTGGGAAAAGTGAAAACATTTACATTTTCTCCTCTTTTGTAATTAGCTTTACTTACAGCCTGGGACGCAGCAAACGGAAGCATAGTGATTGCTAGAACAAAAGAACAGAAATCAATAAAACTAACGCAAAATACGGCAATTTTATATTTTTATGTACTCTATAGCTTAATAACTATTATCAAGTATGTCGTATTAAGAATAGAGATTGCTGACTTACCATTAGTATCCAAAAAAGGCACAAAACATCTTAGTTTCTTCTACTTTTCCGTATGATTCTAATGCTTTTAACGGAGAAAAGTCCATCCTCTCTTGTGACGTCACAACACCTCCACGCGTTCAGTACCCAGGCTCGCCTTGTAATTGTCTACTCTCCCCCTCCCTTCCCGGGGGCTCCGGCTGTTCGGTCTGGAGCTTGAGTGGCGGGATTCTTTGGCTTGCCATGGATCGGATCTGGATGAAGATCGCGGTTGCTGGTTCTACAACAGGCCATTGGGACCATTTTTTTTTTTAACCCTTTGAAGGTCAAACCATTTCCCAATGTCGAAAAAGTGCAGCCATTGCGATCGCACGGTTTATCTACCAGTAAGAAGAGGGCGGTCGATCGAATAGCCCACTGCGTGCCACAGAGCTAAAGAACATTTTTGACACAGCTGGCTGTGGGGCGCCGCACAGCCAGCACTGCTTCTTTTTAGCGGGCAGCAGGAATATCTCCGTTAATTGACGAATATCCGTCTCTTTTTTTTTTTTTTTTTTCCCTGTCCATTGAAGAAGTCTTCCGATTTTCGGGAAGAGTTCACGGAAATATAGCATTTCCAAGGAGAACGGAAATTATTCGTTGAAAAATGAAGGGATAAATTGTATATAAGGACGCACTCTCAAAAATTATTTCTTTAATTCACAGAAATTTTTTTGGCAACAGTGCTGCTGGTACATCTCCGTTAATTGACGAATATCAGTTTCTTTTTTTTTTTTCTCTTGTTAATTGAAGAAAATTCGGGAATAGATTTCGGGAAGAATTCACGTAATTATTCCTTGAAAAATGAGAGATAAATGAGTGTATAACAACGAATTTTCGTGAGAGGTAATTCACAAATGGCCCGGCGATAGCCGTCGCGACAAATCGCTAGCGTCATGCCTCGGCGAACACCTGCGACTTCTCTGGAGATGGAGGAAGCTAAGTGTTAGAGTTTGAAGAGCAATAGAATAGGGCCGAATTGCTCAAGTGAAAAATCTGGAATGACTTCACTCGACTTTCCGAGTACTTGATTTTTAACTAGCGTGAATAAATTCAACTCAATTGGATGTCGTGTTGAGACGCTCATGCACTTTCAATAATTTGAGCATGTAGGCCGCAATGTATAAGAATACTTTTTGAAGCCCTGTAAAAATCTAAGCCCTACACATACCGAAATGTACAAAGTACGTAAGATAGTGACGTATAATATGCGTACTCAATTTGCGCGCAGTCGGATGCGCCTTTTAGACGCCTGCACACTTTCAATAGAATTTCCGTCCATAAGCCATAATGTAAAATAATTCTTTTTTTGTAGCCCTGCAAAGAATCCGTAAGCCCTAAATACATCAAAATAAATACCGGTCGTGTGAGGGTAATCCATAACATATACATCAAATATAAGCTCAATTGAATGTCACGTTTAGATGCTAGCGCCCTTTCGAGAATTTTCGTTCTTAGGCCATTATGCAAATGAATTCGTTTTTACAAACTAGTGAAAAGACTAAGTTCTATACACACCAAAATCATAACCGGTCGTGCGATGGTGGTCTATAATATATACACCAAATTTGAGCTTAATCCAATGCGCCGTTTAAATGCTAACTCCCTTTCAAGAATTTCCGTTCACAGGATATAATGCAAATGAATTTTTTTCGTAGCCCTGGGGAAAAAAAAAAAAACTATAAATCCTATACACACCAAAATCAATATCGGTCGTCCGTTGGTGGTCTATGATATATATACCAAATTTGAAGTCAATCGAATGCACCTATGCGCTAGACACGGGCGAATAAGGGAAATCGCACTGATCCCCGCACTTCATAACTTTTTAACAGATTTTTTTAAATATGAATGCAAAGAACGAAAGCATCTAAATTTCTGATGAAAATTCCTAACTTTTTCTATTGAAAAATTATATTGTCGTATCAAAACAAAAAACAAAAACAAGTTCCCACACTTAGTTGTCTCATTTGTATTACCCCCATCCATCTCCAGATACTGGGATAACCTTATTTATTTGGGTTGTGTCTGTGTTCTGAAAGATAATTTTAAGAAGAAGATATGAGAAAATGAAACTCTTGGAAATTTAGCGCATCTGTTCTATTCTGAAAATTCTTAAATATAATTCATTAAAATAAACCCATATACCCGGTCTTTCTTTGTTTATTTTTTCTAGAAATGTCACTTTTTTTCTGCGTATGATCAAAAACATGCGTAGTAGAATGAGAAAATGGGATTTTTTTTTCTTCTGAAATATTCATTTGCAACGCTTGTACAGCATTTTTAATTGTAGAAGAGAGGAGAGTATTACGGAATACCATTTATATTTCTAAATATAAATTTATAGATTTTTCAATAAAATTCCCAAAATCACAATGTGTACATACTATAACATACTTTTGCTCCCTAATTTTTATGAAACGTCACTTGTAAAAAAATACACTACCTATTTTGTTGTTACAGAAAAAAATATTTAAAAAAAAAAAAGTTGCATGTGGAGGTTAATATGAAATAGTCGGGCAATGTGGAATAGGTGGTTTAAACAGTTGAAAAACTAATCATACTTTATAAAACATAGCTATTTTTAACTATAAAACTATATTTTAAAGATTATGTTCTAGTCATTTCTGCTTCGAGTTTATTTACAAAAGTTGCGCAGGCATATATATCTTCTTCCTCTGCTCCGGTACAGAGCCTTATTAACGCATGGGCAAATCGGGACTTTGACAAGGGCCCCCACTTTAAAATGTTGTTTCGAAATATTCTTTTTTATATCAAAATTTTATGAAAAATAAGAAAAAAATCGCAGATGGGGCCCCCCAAACTCATCAATGCCCGGGACCCCTGTTGGTCATAATCAGGCCCTGCTCGGGTACAGACAACATGATCCCACAAAGGACAGCTGAAGCATTGCTTAAATCCAAATTCCTCCTGGTTCATCTTCGGAGAATTTTCTGTTACAGAAAATACATTCAGCCTCTTTATTTTCCGGTTCTTTGATTGTTGGCATGAAATTCATTAAAATATTACCTCGTACTCCATAATACCCGACATCATCTGGGAAAATTAAACTTTAAACTGATGGGGAAAACACCGCCAGCTCAAAAACAGCCACAGTACCACTAACTACAATTCTTTTAGTGCACATCATGCGTAAGAACAATGTTCAAGTCACGTGCATACTAGTAGGTTAAAAGTCTGAAAACTTACCTGGAAAGACTCTCGAAAATCACAAAACACAGTTTGTTGCATAGTGAGTGGTAAGCGGTCATCTCTCATTGCACCGTAACACGGGAATCTTTGTTGAGTAGTGTACGATGTTCCCACGTGACAGCAGCACCCAGGATTTTAGTTTAGGGGGGGCTGGGCTGCATAATATTGCTGAACTCAGTCATAGTGATCTCGGTTAGTTACAACTCTCTTATAACGTCAAAATATTCGGTATCACTTGACTGTCCCATAGACACAAGCAATGTAACTCATTATAGAGTCATAAATAATTATCTGATCTTTTGAGCGACGTTGTAACCGTGTGTAAGTGTTTCAACTAACTGTGAGCATTTATTTAAAAACTTTTTTAAATAAATGTCTTTTTTAGTTAGAAATAATTTGAGGACAGTTAAAAAAAGAAAGAGAACTAAAAAAAAAATTAATTCATTAGCGACAGTTTTCATTTTTTAACGCTTTTCACTTCTAACTTTCTACCTTTAGGGGGGGCTTCAGCCCCCATAGCCCCCTCCGTGGGTGCGCCTATGGCAGCACCTAATAGAGACAAAAACTCGGTATTCTACATTTCCCGACTATTCCATAATACCCTACTCTCCTCTATATTTTTGAACACTAAAACATCTAAATGTTTGCTTTTTGCAAGTACGTTCTCCGTTCTGTGAAGAATGTTTTACAGGTCTTCACAAAATTACACAACTAACTCTTTACCAAACTGTTGGACTTATTTGTTTTTGTTTATGTGTGTCTGGTACAGTTTTGAGCACGAGGGTCATGCAAAGTCCTACGTCATATTCAGAGCAGTAATATCAAGTGTTCTTTTCCATTTCAGTACTGTGATTTGCGGAAAGTAATGAAATAGCTTTTATTATCTTACACACTTTTTAACTTTTGCTCCCTAAAAACCTGTGTAATTTCCTAATTTTTTTCTCCATTTTTATTCTCTTGTGAGGAATACTTATAAGCATTTCAATTAGATATTTTTTTTTTCTTCAGAGCATGTATTTTTGTAATTCAAAATTTTTACACTGTGGGAGAAATTAACAAGATTGCATACGATAGTTAAATTCAGAAAAATTAAGAATTGGCTAAGTTGACGTTTTATTTTGAGAATTTCTTTTACTAGCTTCTTTTATTTTATATATATTTTAACAATAAACAAACAAAACAAAAATAATAATAATCAGCTTGCTAGTTACAAATAAAATATACAGTAAAATTCCCTAAGTTGGACAAATTTCTGAGGAGCGACATTGCCTCCTAACATTTACTTATACATCCATAAGCAGTAACGGATCCAGAAATTATTTTGGGTAGGGGCTAAATTTTGAAAAAAGCTTATTTCACCCTTATAAAATGTAGAATAAAGCAAAATTTTAGTCTAAAGTAGTGTAAAACTTTTTGGGAAGGGCTAAGTTGTAAAAAAAGATCATTTTATCTACTTAAAGTGAATTAAAGCACAATGTACCTCTTTAGCAATCTCTTTTTTGCGGGGGAGGGGCTGAAGCCCCCTAGCCCCTTTCCTGGGTCCGCTACTGTCCATAAGAGGGACAGCTTCGTAAATTGGACACTTTGTGCGAACCGTAAGTGTCGAACTTTCGGAGGTTCCACTGTATAACTGATTTTTATTAGTAGTTTTGGATTATATATGGAGCTTGATTACTAAAGGAGAAAAAAAAATTTTTTTTTCAAATATAAATAGCCACTTCTAATAGCCCATTTTTTAAACACATCAATAAAATCCTCCAGCCACCGAGTAAAATAAATGATGTACACGGGTAATATTTCTTTTTCTCCAAGATGCCATAGAAACTGAACTCCATCTCCAAATTTGGGCAGACATGTTGATAAAAAAATAGTTAAATAACATCCTTTTTTTCATAATATTAATTTTTTCAATTTTAAGTTATTAAAAATTGAATTTTTTTTAAATTGAAATGTTAATGTTATATGTGCTGAAAACCACAAAAAACTGTACAAAACGAAATAAGTTTCTATTTTCGGGATCAAATTAGTTAGCCAAAGATTAGCGAGTGCATATAATAGATTAGTTTGCGTTACAAAATAGACGCGTCCCACCATGACCGAGAAGACACTGAACATGGTAGATGGCAGAAGTGCGATGGTCCCAGGTTTGGGCCTACCGCGGCTGCCGATCTAACGGTCTGGTGATTTTCCCCAGATGTATGGAGAATATGCGTAAGAACCCCTTAAAAAGTCCTCCGCCCAAGGCAACTTCCAATACAGGTGACCCTCGTGTAGACTTGCCGTAACACACAAAGAAACAAAATGGGCGCTTTCTCCTTCGGGCTGAGCTAGTGGGGAGGAATGGAACATAAGAGGGGAGAGGATTCGAGATGATCGCTACCTTACATACCCCATCTGGTTATTTAATGAATCATTTTTTGAAAGACACATTAATTTGCGAGCATTTTACATAATCCGCGATCAGCTATTTCGATGGCAGCGAAATTTTCACGATGCCATGAACAGAATATAGATACTATCATGGGCGCCCATACTGTGGAGGGGCAAAGTAGGGCACTTGTACCGTCCCCCTCAGATTTTTAGTAAGTATCTTATGATGTTAACAAAATTGCATCGCTAAGCAAAATTGGAAATGGCATTGTTACAAGTTTCAGCCTTGGTTTCCCTCCTAGAAAAATTTCAGCGGGCGCCCATGAATACCATCCACATATGATTGTATTTCTCTTTTACATAACCATCAACCACTCACCGTTCTTTTCACCTTCCAGATGACCATTGTATTTCTATGCCTTCTGCTGATATCATCCAGTACAGCGTGGCCTGTCCGAGAGAATCGCAGAGGACCCAAATCTGAAGGAGCACAGTTAAAAGCACACATGACCGCTGGTGACCAGCCCAGGTTCGCAGAATATCCGCTACTGTACTCCATGGACCTCCCGCGACAAAGATAGCCGCCTTATCGCGATATGTGAATTCCTCATCTCTCCACATCGTCATACACCTATTCTTATTTCCTCTGACTGCAGCAGGACTGTTAAAAGATAATGCGTTGACCGCTCTCTTGTAAATGCGTGATTTGGTTGTGATAATAAAAGTATATCATGTACTGCACACAAAAATTTTGTGTTTTATCATTTCATTTATCCCTTTATTAGATTTTTCAAGGCTCTCGCAGTCACTTCAATGTAAATGAATTCGATAGTAATTACAGTAAGTCAGTATACATGACATTCATTTTTGTTGTGTTTAATCTGTAACTAAAATCATGAATTTTTAAAAAATATTTTGATAAGTTTACCTATACAGAATAGTGGCATAATTTTTGTATAGGATATCTAAGCTGTAAAAAAAAAATTAAAAAATTGTGATTTTTAAAAAAAACTTTGATCTTTAACAAAATTTTACAGTTACAGAATGCTGTGCTGGCACAATCTTTAATAAGATTTCTACTATAAGGGGTTTCTTGCATATATCTTTTAACTTCTTGGAGTTTTTATTATGCATTTGGACGACATCTCCTCCCTATTTTAGATGTTACCGCATTATTTTAAAACTGACATAAATGAAAATTATAAAATATTTGAATAAATATTTAAATGATTTATATGTGATGTAAAAAGGTAAATAGCACATTTTGGATTGCTTGCTAAAAAAAAGCAAAAACTGAGAATTAAGCAACTGAACTTGACACTTAACTTTTGCAATTACTTTAACTATTCTCACTCCATATATTCAGGGATGAAGGTGAAGGTACCCACCTGAGGGATTCCATTAATAAACTGCTCATACAGATTTAAAATCCCAGAAACAGGGTTCTTTTTCCCCAAAAAATAAATTAAGACAGACTTATTTATTTCACAGCAATTTCATGATTTATTAAACAGTAATTGCTTATCTTTTTCAACATAACTTATGTTATAAGTGATTGGAATGATAAATAAACCATAAAATAATCAGTGGTGCACACAGGATTTTCTCTTGGAGGGAGTCCAGCCCATAGAGCTGTGACAGCAACCACCTGAAAAAATGAGGAACATTTCCCCCCCCCTCGTGACTATCTTTTTTAAAGTCTTCTCGCGCTTCAATATATTTTTGTTTTTGAATGTTTTCATTTCCGTATCTTAACTGCCAAAAATAAGAATCTGATAGTCTTATAACATATTAAAAATGTCAGAAACTATAAGATGATTTAAAACAGGTATGGGCAACCTTTTGAAAGCTGTGGGCCAAATTTTAGAACATTAGGAAAGTCGCGGGCCAAACTTTAGCATGTTAGCGAAGTACGGGCCTCATAATTGGGATTTATATTTGATTTGGAATGGTTTTATATGGGTTCCGATATGTTCCGCGGGCTGGATTAAAAACCAAGGCGGGCCACAGTTGCCCATATGTGATTTAAATAATCAAAGTTGATACCTATTTTGAGTGGGGTCTAGACCTCCTCCTTTGTGTGCACCCTTGATGATGATAATTCTATTTTTTTAGGCAGAAAAACCACATAAACAGTTCTTTCTAGAATGCTTTTCCTTATTTTGTAACGTCCATTTTAAACTTTTCTCGGCAAAATGCACGGGTAAAGTCAAATTTCTGTTTTTTAGCAAGCGAAAAGAACACTATTTTTCACTCCTCCCCTCCCAAACACACACACACAAATTTTAAGTACATATAGATAAGACACGTCTTTGTGGGAAAACTGTGACTGGAGTAACATTTCAAGAGCTTAAGTCAGAGCCCGATCCGAAATTTCAGCTAATCTATATAAATTAATATTAGACTTTTGTCTGTACATTTCTTGGAAATCAAAAATTTTGCGATTTCTATCCGTTTCAAGCACCCGGGAATCCGGTGTGACCCTCAAAAAAAAGTTTGTCTGTCTGTCATGCTTTTTGTGCTGAAGCATCACGAAAAAAAAACAACTGAAGCAAATAATATGAAATTGGGTGTCATGATAGGTGATCACTCAACTTAACCCATTTATGCCTAGTGTCCCTTTTTTGGGACGGCATTTTCGCTATTAGTCGAAAACGTTATTTATTTTTCCTAGCCTTTGTTCATGACTATTGAGCCTCGACTCTACAAAATATTTTAACATGACCCAGTAGGATGTTGATATTTCGATTTTTATGCATAAGGATTTTAAAAGAAATCATCCCTTGTTCAAAGTTGACATCAGAAATTTATCTATTATTTCTGTTATCAGTAAAAATCGAAGAAAGTCGCAAAAATATCCAGGCACAAATGGGTTAAAACATAGGCATCGATTTTTTAAAAAATCTTAATTGGCTTTTGAGAAAATCCTTTCAAACTGCATAAATTTGTGCTCGAGCATCACGTAAAAACAACTCAAGCGATTGAAATGAATTTTGGTATCATGACTGGTGGTCACTCAACTTAAAAACCATAGGCATCGAATTTTTAAAAAATCTTTATTAGATTTTGCGAAAATTGTTTCAAACTGCGAACATTTGTGTTTGCACATCACATAATAACTGCAAAGGTGAAAAAATTCCATTTGGTGAAATGATAGGTGGTCACTCACCTTAAACTATAAGCATCTTTAAAAAAAAAAAAAAAAAAATTTGATCAGATTTTGGGATTTTGCGAAAATAGTTTCAAACTGAGTGAATTTTTGTTCACGCATAATGTAATAACAACTAAAGCAAATGATATGAAATTTTGTAACATAAGTTGTTGCTCAACATAAAGTTAGGTGTCCAATTTTTTAAATATTTTTATTAGATTTTGTGAAAATTCTCTCAAAATGCAGTTATATTTCTTCAAGCATCGCATAATAATGGCTAATACGAAATTTGGTGATATGATAGATAGTTGCTAATCTTAAAACTAAGGTGTTGAATTTTATTAATATTTTGAGATTTTGCAAAAATCATTTCAAAATGCTGAAATTTTTGTTCCAGCATCACGAAATAAAGACTGCAAGGAATGAAACGAAATTTGGTGACGTGTGATAAGTTATCACTCAACTTAAATTCCAGGCTTCCAATTTTTCAAAAATGTTGATTAGATTTTGAAAATTTCTTTAATATGCGGAAATATTCGTTCGCTCATCCCATAATTACGACTAAAGCGAATGAAATGATATTACTTAGTTAATCTCTAACCTGTAATATTTTAGCAATACATAAAAATTATAACTTGTTTTCTTTACTTTTGGCAGTATACTACATCCATTCTGTGTACTCTTACAATGCTGTCGAAAGTTTTTGCTTTTTGGAAATTTGCATTCAGTAACCCGTCAACAACGGGTACTTCAGCTAGTATCAGATATTTTCAATAAAAGGTTAATCACACTGCTGAGAAATATTTTCAGGCATGATATAAACATAACATAAAAACGTCTATTTCATATCTGATAACTTAATTTATTTTTCCCTATTTATTGCACCTTACACAATATTAAAAAGGGTTTGATTTTCACTTATTTTTCTAAATACAATATCGATGGCCCAATGTAAGTGCCCGTGATGAAGCCATTTCTTCCCTTATTCAGACATAACAGCTGAAGAGCAAAAAAGAGGAAATATACACGGACCTTTTTTCCACCTAAAATTGCCCTGCTATGTTTGTTCCTTGAAGCACGCCGTCGATTTGAGAAATATTTTAAGTTCAGTACCCCCATTTTATTTTTAAAAAGCACAGAAGTTTTAAAAAAATTCTCAGAAAGCAAAATTCTGTCCCAAAAAAAAAAAAAAAAAAAAAAAGCAGAAATCTGCTGCCTGCTTTTTGAAAATTTCTTCCACATACTTGACCATTTTTGTTTTAATCTGCTCTAAAGTTTTAAACACTGTGTAATTGGGCATTAAAGGTTTATTACTTTGGACTTTATCTAGTGTGCTTGCAATGTGTCCTAAAATATCTATAATCTGAACAGTTAACCATTAGGTTTAAGCCATTTACAGAGTTGGAAATGCCATTATCAGTTTTACAAACTTCATCTGAAAATATCATGATAGTTCTTTTAAAATAAATATTGTATATATATATATATATCAACGAACCTTGGTTAAAAAACAGACAAGATATTTAACTTGCCAATTAAAAACGATTGTTAAGGAACTGTAAAATGGCCTTTCAATTGTTTCTGCCAAGATTATTACAATCCCATTTTCCAATTTTTGCTCATGCCTGAACGAATAAATATATTTCTGACATTAAATGTATGAAATACAGTATTATCAAAGTGAAAATTATACATATTTAACTTTGTAATAATCATGTTTGTGGAAATAAATTCTTGCGAGTTGCTGAGAGGAAAACTGAACAATGCTTGTTACTTCTGCTACCAGAAGTGAATGTTAAAGATGTGGGTGTTCTATATGTAAAGCCACTGGACAGAAATAGGTTAAGAAAATTAATTCAACTGAGGGAGAAAACATTCGGAAATGAAATAAAGTTGTCAATCTGACTTTACTAAATTTTCATCATATTTAAGTTAATAGTTTAAGATTAAAAATAACACTGCAGCAGAAGTGGTGATTTTCAATTTTTTTTAATTTCATGTACAAGTTCTTTTACACAGACTCAAGCACGGGAGGTTCATAACCTTCCGGCCTATCAATCTTAGCACCTTCATCCCCAACTTTGGTGGCAGTTGTTGATGTTTTGCCAGAACCTTCACCATGAAGTTCCATGAGCTTACCAACTAAAAAAATAAAAAAGCCAATTTTAAGACATGAAAGTGAAAACTACTTGTTTATTTAGAAATATACAACAATTTACAAAAATGAAACACCATAGTACAAAATAATGACAGACTGTATAAAAAATTTTCGTACAGAAGCAAGAAATCTGTATAAAGTCCAATTTTTATCCCAAGACATTTGAAATTTAAATGAAGTAATGTTCAGAAGGACAACACCTATGAGCGAAATGGTACGAAAAGTCCCCTTTTACACAATTCCTCAACTTTACTAGAACTTTTGATAAATTGCATTGTTAATAATGATCATCAATAACTTCATGCACATGTTAAATAATCAGGGATATGCCAGCTGAAATTAAATTTTGGAGCAATTTGTGGAGCGAGAAAAAAAAAGACATTTTTGGAGCAATTTGGAGCAAGAAAAACAGATTAGTGGAGCAATTTAGAGCAAGAAAAAGTTACTTTTGGAGCATAAGAATGTCTATTTTGAAATACCAAAATTTATTTTTGGAGGGAAAGAGAAAAGTTAGTAAAGAATGCCAATCAAAAAAAAAATAAAATAAATAAATAAATAAAAAAATTAAGGAGGTTCTTAAAAACTCTTAGCTTATAACAAAAACCATTTTTTTTTTGGAGGGGAGGGGGGTGTCCCAAAGCTTATTAAGTCAGAAGCTTATGAAATAAATAAAAATTTCAGTTATTTTATACATTGCTATAAAAAATATCTATTTTAAATCAAGAATATAATATTTACTAAACTATATTAACTACCATCAGCAGCTAATAAAAAATTTGGTAACAAAAAATTACAAATTTATATAAAATTTAATTTTAAACATAGGTCAATTTTTACTCTTAAGGCATTGGAGGTTTTAAACAAATGGATGCCAAAGAAAAAATATTCATTTTTAAGATTAATAGAGAAAGATTCAAATTAGAATGCTTAGAATGTGTGATGACTTGTGAAAAAATTCGGGAGATTTACAAACATTTAAACATATATGGAAAAATTAAAAATGTAGCAGTTTTGCTGAATTTGGAGCAAAAATGTCCCAAAACGATCTTTTTGTAGCAGATTGGCACATCAGGAATGATTTGGCACAATTTGGAGCAGCTGGCACATCCCTGAATAATTTTCTGAGTAATCCTGGCTTTTTATATATTTTAAACATTTTAAGTAAATAAATATATTTATAAAAAAAACTTCTAGATTTGTTTCTTTCAAAATACATATTCCATTAATTTTGAATATCATTAAACATGTGATGCATTACACAAAAAGAGGCAATTAGGAGTCAGTCAAGGAATTTATCCAGGGTCCCATTTTTGTGAATTTTCATGCTAATTTTTTGTAAAAGTCCCTTTAAAAAAATAATTCACAAAACAAATTAAAATATAGGGTAAATTGCCAATAAGGGATTGTTTAATTGATTGTATTTTTTTAGGGGTCGTTTAAATCAATTGTAATTTTGTGAAGGAGCCGTAAAAGAGGCTTAAATTTTGTATGCATCGATCCCTGGTTAAAAGTAAAAAAAAAAATAATTAGCCAAGAAAATTTTATATAGAAATTTACTATCTTCTGTACTATAAAAAAATAAAGTAGGTTTTGACAGTTGTTACTAAAAATACAGTAGTTGCTGCTTATTTTGGTTGGTGTTCTATTCAGTGAAAAATCAGTAGGAGCAAAATGGCAAAACTGCATTGGTTTTCTGCCAGTCACCTTGATAGTGAGTGCCACTTTATCCGGCTGAGTAATCTTTGGAGACTATTTAAAATTTTGATGTAATTAGCTTGGCGAAGTGAAAGCCAGTCAAATATGACTCGCATTTGTATTGATGTGTTGTGTTGGTGTCACAAGAGTAGATATGCTGAATGCTATAGACACTTAGTACGTAGATCATTTATGGAAAACATGTAAATGATCACCTGTTTTCAACATTAAGTGAAATTCAATTTTTGGTACATGACAGCATGCCCCTAAAACAGCCTTTAATTTTTCATTTCCCTCTCCCAAGAAGTCTGTAAAAAAAATTTTGTAAATAAATGTACATATGTATTTTTCAACTTGCTTATTCTTAAATAAATGTGGGCATACGTTAAACTATTCATCAATACTGTTCATATATTTTGATTTAATTCACTGATTTTTTTTCCTAAGAATTTCTTATTTTTACTTTGGTCCTGCCGTTTATCATGGATTTTGTTATTCCAATGAATCTCAATCTGTCCCGATGTGACTGGGAATAAGCAGTGACCACTGTACAAATTCTACCTCCATGTCAAAAATCCAAACCCTGAACTAGACCTAATACTTTTGTTAAAAAATTAAATAAATAGTAAAAAGTTGCTTTAATTTCTATTTACCATCAAATTTGGGTTTCTTCAACACTTTTACTTTACGAATCATAACATCGTGAAGAGGATAAATACTCTGACAAGCTTTTTCAATATCACGACCTATACTGTCAGGAATTCTGAAAGAGATCAACACAAATTAGCAAATTAATAGCTGTGTAAAAATTTATAAAAACATTATCTTTAACAGTTCATAACTTACAAATTGATAAAAAGGTTTACTTGGGCAAAGAAAAATGTCAATGTAGATTAACTATACACAGTCCTATGAAAATTGAATGAATGTTTTTATTTTAAGAGCACATTTGTTCATAACAATAAAAGAAAAAAAACCTTTTATGTAATTTTCTGCAAGGCCCAGAATAGAAATTCTGAATCATGTAAAAGAACTATCTTGGAATAATGTAAAGCAACTATCATATATTCACAACATTAATTAATACTTAAACAACAGTGACATTAGGTGTGGTTTAGAGATGAGTTCGGGCTCATTTTTTGAAACCCGAGCTCGAGGACTTTTAATACGAGTCCGAGCAATATTATTTAAGTCTGAGCATGAGCCCGAAATTTCAGCTAAAGATTAAAAAAAATTCAATTACTTCATTGATAGAATACAATAAATTTTGCCGTTTGTGCAAATTAAAGACAAATATAGTTGAAACTCCCAATGCACTTTCTAATTCTTAGTATCCATCCTTTATCAAAAAATGTCGGATCTCATGACTAAGGAATATAAACTGCCGTTTTTAAATACCCAAAGAGCTTCACGCACCTTTTAGGCACCCATGCTGCTATTTTTATTTGTTTATTTATTTTTTATAAGTACTTTTATTTTCCTCATGAATCACTTTTTAAAATCTATTTCAAGCAGTATGGTCAATAGAGAAATTTTTCACAAGCCTGAGCCCGTCTCATCTCTAGTGTGGAATACTTTCCTCGCATATAGAATTTTGGTTACTTAAAACTGTCAAATGAACTAAAATTTCTTTACACATTTTATACAATACAATTATGAATTTAGTGCAGGAGATATCCACTTAAATTCTTTAAATTTCTCTGCTTTTTAAAACTATTTTCCTACTGTAAGACTTTAAACTTATTTGGTTCAATTTGATTATATTCAACAAAATGATTAAGTCGCAGTCAAGTGACACACCTATTCCTAACTAGTTTCAGTACTCTTAACAAAATGCAAAAGCACATGGGTGGAAAAAGTAACTTCCAACTGCACTCAAAATCAAATTCCAATCTTTCAACGATACTCGTTGTCATATATTGTTCGTTTTGTTACATTTCTCATAAAATATTAATATTAAGCTTGTTTTAATGCTAATAAATTTTAAATACTTTTTCACATCATAATTTTATATTTATAACGAGTTGTCTTGTAAATCAAATCTTTTATGGATGACTAATTTAAAAAATAAAATACAAAAGGATATAAGGGCTTTTGGAATTTTATTAAGGCTATATTTTTTTCTTTAAAGGAATTCATGCAACTTCTAAATACCTATTGAACGAATTTATTTGTGCTAGAGGTTCTGAAAATTTTTGAATGTCTCTTTACAAATTGTACTGTGAACCGAAAAGTTGTTAAACATACGGATTTTTGCAAAACTCCTTAAACATACATCACTGGCTGTTTTTGAAGGGGATTTTTGTGCTTATGAATGTTTTCTGAAAGTTGTATGTGACACATACAGTTTTAATGTAAGTTAGTATTATTGATGAAGTATTATTAATTCTTTTGAGTGCTTAACATCATTGGTTTGTTTCTATAGCTGTTCAAAAGTCTTGTGATGACAACCAGTTTCCAAAAGGAACACCTTTAAAGGAATTTCAAACAGCTTAAACTATGTTTCCAACAAGAAAATTACTTTTTTGTATTCAATTTTAATAAAACAGATAACAAAAGTACTTACAATTTGTTTACAACTTCTTTAAGGTCGGATGAAGAAACTTCCCTAATCATGGTTTCAGTCATTTTTTTACGAATTAATTTAACCTGTAATAAATTTAAAACTTTAGAAACAACAACAACAACAAAAAAAAAAATCATTCAAGCAAAAATAATCTAAATTAGCAAAAAGAAATGACCACCAATGCTCATGAGAGATGAACTTTTATTGAATAAATGACTAAGAACATAAAAATTAACTATTGAAATTGAAGAGGAGTCATAGTGTATTAGAAAATTTTACTGATAAAAGAAATTTATGAGAATAACAATGCAAACCCTTAGAACACACAGGCAGACCTAGATAAAATGCAAAGCTGTCAGCAAACACTTTCTTAAAATTTTTCTGGAGAAAAAAAAAAAAAAAAAAAAAAAGAGGGGGGGGGGGGGGGGCGTGTGCCTCCTGAGTCTAATATTGCTGCCAACAGCTAAACATATTTTAAAATAGCATACTACTTTTAAGCTAATATTCATGTTGATTATTTTGTAAGATCAAACATAATAAATATGACTTACTGTTTTTTCATAATCATATTATATTCTCATTATTTTATTTGCACGATTTTTTTTTAAATGTAAGAATAAAGAAATTTGTAAAAAAATATCAAAGCTGTTAGCAAAGTTTGAAAATTTTCTGCGAATGGCGTTTGCCTATATTATCTGTGTCTGCACACAGGGTCAGGATTGTTTGGCTTAAATCATTTTTTCCTTTCTTACAAGAAGGTGGTACAACCATGGAATAGCCGGTTGACACAAAATTTCGAGGAAATGTAGCTCATAATACATACAGGGATGTATGAGCTAAAATTAAATTCTGGAGGAATTTGTGGGGCAAGAAAAACAAGACTTCTGGAGCAAATTGGAGGTAAAATAGTCACTTTTAGAGCACAAGAGCATCAATTTTGAAACACAAAATTTTCTTTAGCAGGAAGGCAAGAAGTTAATAAAGAATGCCAATAAAAATTAGGGAGGTTCTTAAAAAACATGAATAAAGACTTTGCCCCTCTTTACTAACAATTTTTAAAATTATTTTGGTGTGTGCATGTGCACGGAGAAGCCGACAAAATAATTATAGAAGCTATTTTAAATCAAAAAACTAACATTTATTAAATTATATTAACTACTGTCAGTGGCTCATAAAATTGGTAACATGAAAAATGTTACCATCTTAAATAGGAATTTTTTCCCGGGGTCCCATTTTTGCAAAAATTGTAATATATGTCAATCACCAAATTATAAAAACCGCCATCGATTGCAAATATACAAGGCGTCATATAGGCTATACTAAAGTAAAAATGCAGTAGACCACTTATAACATGGGTCCTTACAACACAGCAAAAGAATACATAATTAAATGCTTATTCGTACGATTTTTTTTGTATAACATGCTAAAAGAGACTCCTACAGCACGGTTAAATGAAACAGATGTTCTGATTTTATTACGCTTCAGCTCCTAATTAATATACTTTATGAATGGCAACATTAAATATCATTGTGTTTCTAAGGAGTGCAAATAAATTTTCCAGCGGTTATACATAGAGTCCTCACTCCAGCTGGAGTATAACTCAGGACCCATACAACACAGATTGCTATAACATGGAATGTATCTACAGTGTTATGGGGGGTGACTACTACAGTGTGAAGACCAAGCAATGTGTAGCTCAGTAACATTCTATCTGAACTGATTAAATCTTTGGGTTTCGTCTGTTGAAATTATGCCTCTTTTTACGAATAAGCCTTATTAGGGGCTGAATGCCTCATACGCAAAGCAAGCGTAGCGAGCAAGTCAAGGTGCCTTTGCCCCAGTGTATATAAAAACTCTACTCCTAACAAAACAATTTCAATTAAATTTTTAGACTAAAGTGTTCATGTGTATATAAGAGGTTTCTGTTAGAAGTCCTGCTTTTGTCCCTTCATTATCTGTCTTGCAGTTGCTCTTGTTTTGTGCGTGTTTTTTTAAGGCATTACCCTTTTATCAATAAAATAATAGCAATATGTACTTACTTGTGCATGCTGAGCATAACATGTTTTTTTAACTTGGGTAGCCCACTTTTTTGTGAAACCAATGCAGAACATTCGGAGAAGATAACCGTCAGTTGTTTTCACGTCTACATTAGCTTCAATTAATGTTTGCCACTTTTTGACCATTGATCTGAGTTTATCTGTAGTTAAATCCATTCCATGGAAATTTGTCAAGACATTTCTTCCCTGTACTTCTTCTGCAATAAGTCTAAACTTACGAAATGCAATTTCATCATTTTGTAGATCAGCTAAAGATATTTCGAACACTCTGCCTTTTAAGCCCTCAGAAGCAATTTCTAAAGGAAAGGAAAAAGAAAATACATAAATATAGGTGATACTGAATGAAAGAAAATTATTTGGGTAGAGAGGGATAGTTCACCAATGTAAGAGATTTTTTGTGATAGCAAGGGTGTGTAACCTCATATTTGATATAAGTAGAGTCCTGCTATTTTGAACAATGTTCCAAAAAAATATATATAGATTTTTTAAACTTTGTGGAAAAATATTTATTTATGAATGAAACTAAATTAGAATGAAAGCTGGTTAGTTACAGTACATGTCAGCCCCATTTATATAGTTCTGTAGAATAATTTTAACCACTGCTAAGCACAAAAAATAACTAATTTACAAACACTTAAGAAGTAGGTCAGACGATCTGCATTATGATCAGGGTTCCCACAATTTCTGAAAAAAAAAAAAAAAAAAAAAAAAAAAAATCCCCGACTTTTCCAGCTCATCATGTAGAAAAAATCCAGACTATTTTTTATGCTTATGACATTGCGTATGTTCTTCAATATTTTTAGCCTCTCAAAGTAAGGTTAAGCGTTGTTTGTTTACAAACACTGATTTTCCAGCCCAAATTATATGACTTTCCAGGTTTTGGGCCAAAATTTGCAATTTTCCCTCATTTCTCCCTGACTTTTTTTGCCCAAATGAAATTCCCCAACTTTTCCAGGTTTCCCTGACCAGTGGGGACCCTGATGATTTGTCGAAGGTCACAACCATAACCTTCAGACTTATACTGAACCTGTTTACAAGCCGATCTACACTGTATAGAGGTCACACTAGCAGATGTACTCGCACTTATAATTTACACCTGAAGATGTCAATATGATGATATTATTCATGAAGTCTGCCAAACCAAATAGTGTTCTAGTCCAATAGCAGGACTCTAAGGTAGTTAAAAACGTGTAGTTTCTTGAGTGCTGAAGTCAAATTTGTTTTGAGTTAATCAGTGGTATTAGCTAGGACTCAAAAATGTAGGCCAACCTCTTGTGTCACAGGCTGCAAATATTCTGCATGATTTTAATGTATTCTACTTTATATATAAAAAAAATGTGTCACAATGAAAAAATGTGTCACACAAAAAAATGTGTGTCATACACACACTCACTCTATAAGCATTAAAAAAGATAATATAAAGTATGAAGCTTTTCAAATTTTTGTGCCAGTTACTGCAAATGGAGAACCCCCCCCCCCATTCCTTAGATTTAAACTACACTCTTAATAAAATATATATATATATATATATATATAACATCACTGAGTTAGAAAAAAGTTAATAAATTTTGAGCATTTCGTAGGCAAATTAGAATGTTTCTGTTTTTAAAAAACGTCACATTAAGGCGTGTTACTTAAAATCACATGTGCTGTATACGACAAACAGCCTTGTCCCGAACATAAGCAATTAGCTTTTCATTAAGATTGGAAATATTAGGTTAGAAACCTTTCTTTACTGCAGTATTTAATCTCTTTCAAACAAAACTTTAGATGAAGTGCGCCCAAGATATTTTTGATTTAATAGATATCAAGGAAATCATGAGTTGCCCACATAAGATTTTTTAACCTGATCTTGATTCGGGGCAAGATAGATTGGCAGCAATGCAGTGTGGTGATCTTTTACTTTTGGATACAACCTTTCAAATACATTAAAAATTAACAAAATTATAAAAAATAAATCAAAATAAAACATTTATATACTTTGTAATTACATTACAGATATAAGTAAAAAAGTACTCCTTAATCTAATGCATGCAGTAAGATTGAAATTGTGTAAATTAGAATAAATAAAATTAAATCAGATAATGAATCAGAAATATGATCGGCAGCTATAATAATCGCCTGGCTGGGTGCTTTGCCTGTTTTACATCACCCAGCAGAAAATTCAGAATATCAGTTCAAATGCTTCAATTCAAAATTATTATATATTGCAGCTTCATAATGCCTGTGTATGTAATTCTATTGAATAACCAGGGATCAATCCAGGAATTTTTTTTCAAGGTCCCATTTTTGTGAATTTTCATAAAAATTTTTGTAAGGCTTCTCTTCAAATGATTTACAAAACAAATTAAAATATAGGGCAAAATGGCAATGAAGAGTTGTATTAACTGACTGTCTTTTTGTGAAGGGGCTGTTTTAATTGGTTTGAATTTTGTGAATGGGCCATAAGACAGGCCAAAATGTTGTCTGCATTGATCGCCGACAACCATGAGGCCTGGCTATGTGTGCTAACCATGTTCTTCACAAGACGAGCTGTATGCAGCCTGGCATTATCATGCTGGAAAACAAAGGAATCTCCAATGGCTGCAGAGTAAGGTATGACATGAGGTCTCAGTATCTCGTCTGCATACCTTTGGCCCGTCAAAGTACCATTCTGAATGATATGCAGGTCCATACATCCTCTTATGCTGATTCCACCCCATACCATCCAACCAGCTCGCCTGTATTTTGACCTTTCATGAACGATTGAGGGATTATTTCGAGTGACCCTTTCCCTGCATACGAAAACACGTCGGGTGCCACACTCCAGACTGAATCGGAACTCATCTGTAAACAGCACTGGGTTCCAATCATGTTGCCCCCAATCTCGATGTTCAGCAGCCTACCTTCTTCGAGCCGAACGGTGGTATGAGGTCAACGGAATGCAGACCACTGGCCTACGTGCATAGAGACCTCCCTGATGAAGCTTATTACGTACTGTTTGGATGGACACCCTTCACCCTGTTGCCAAGAGAAACTGTCTTTGCAGCTGAGTAGCATAGTCTGTTCTGTTTCGACGAGCTGTTAACAATATATACCAGCCATTAGTTGCTGTAGTCTGGTCTAGCTGACCTTGCCCTGGTCGCCGTCTAACATTCCCTGTTTCTTGGAATCGATTCCACAGCCTTGCTGGTGACTGCAGCAGCATCCACGATACAAGTTTTATTTGCCCAGATTCCAGTCTGCCTATAATTCGCCATGCCATGGATCCCAAGAAATCATGTTGTGAAGACATTTTCAAGTCACCGTTTCTCAAAAATATATATATATATATATATACCAAGAAATTGAATTCCACAGTTAAGGCAGCGAAACAGACCTTTCTGAAACATTCAGATTTCGCCCTTTATATTCTTGTCCTGATTTTTGACATCATGAACTTATTCGTTAAAACCATGTGCTCCCTTTATTGTTTTGAGGAGTGTATTTGTAGGTACTTAATCATGCACAACAGTATATTATCTCTAAAACTACATTAGATTACATTTCATTAAGCTTAAAATTCAATGACTTAGGGGCTCAATGACATTTAAATTGAAGCAATTCTAAAATATGTCAATTAAGAAAAACAATTGCAGCAATAATTCGTTGAAATAAGTATAAAACATTCATATCAAGAATGAAACACTGCACACATTTCAAAAGAGACATTGCCAGTCCCTTATTAACAGCACTATAATCTATCAACAGACATAGGTGTGTAAGCATTTCTGTATGAGTGTTTTATGCAAAAGTTAATTTTAATAGATATATGAAAATGTATATTTGCATGTAAGCACAAAAGAAGGAATAAAAATCTAATCTGTATTTCGAAAAACACAGGCAAGATAACATATGTAAGATACTCCCACATGAACTAACAAAGTTCAGTAAGCAAAAGGGCGAATAATACACTATCACAATGAGTAAGACGTATTTCCGGAACAATAAAATTATATCTTAACAATTTACTTGTACTTGGAGCATCAAAATACAATCAACTTACTAGTTCCTTGGGTCCTGTTTACTAGAGTTTTTCCTACATTCCTTACGCTGAACATGGCTGGGGCCTTCACATCATACCAATCTTTTCGGGTGAAGGGATCAACTCTAAAACACATAAAATATAGATTCATAAATAATAAAGTAAATGAAAAGTTAAACTTACTTCAAATACATAGTATGCACATGAGTAAGCCCGATCAATCTTAAAACATCGATGATCAGATTAGCTCTAGGACTAACAAAATACAAAAAGTAAAATTATAACTTCATTAAGTAAAAAAATTTATATATATATTTTACTTACACCTTCTTTTTAACACCCTTTTTACCTCCTTTTGCCAAACCCTTATTTTTGCCGACAGCCATGTTTTATATTTTATTTCAGACAACACGTTACGAACTTCAATACATTAGCAATAGGATAGCGAGCGAGCGTACACTTCTGCGCATGCGCAACTAACACTGAGTTCAGTTACGGTTGCCAATCAGAAATAAGCTTTAAAATATTTTTCGGAATTTTAAAATTTAAGAAAAACAAAAAATACATAAAATAAAAGATGAAGCTTTTTTTCGCCAAAAAAAAGCAAAAAGACTATTTGCCAACTATAACTACTATTGTTTCGCAAAGTTTCGAAAACGGAGGACATCCGCTCACTATTCTACTTATGATTTATGATGATGATGTGATTCATTCAACCAGAAAATGAAACGAACTTAAGATAATTAAACTATTTTTGATCTGTTTCTGCTTTTACTAACGTAAAGATTATAAAAAATATAATAAATATCCTAGCATCATACTAATGTAATCAATACGCAAATATATTTTTTTTATTTTTTAAAGAAAGAAAGAAAAAAAAAGATTGCCCTGCCCTCTGTCTGTTCACTCAGGCTTTGATAGAAGAATGAATGAAATCAGTGTCGTTTGTGATGATCGCTAAATACATTAATAAAATAGTGCGTTTCCCAGTGTAAATTAACAGTTTTAATTAATGCAGTTGTTATGCACGCACATAAGTACTATCAGAAAATAAAAATTATATATCTTTTTATTATAATTGCTTTTAGTACTTTGTAGTATATTGTGTTATTCATTTATGTGAAAATCGGTCATTGATGCGAAGTAGTGAAATATATTTAAAGCATAATCTGAAATCTTTAACTATGTTTTGTGCTGTATGGTTATTTTTTAAGATCAATTATGAGATTTATTAAATTCTTCATTTTTGCAAACGTACTTAATTTCATTGAAAAGAGAAATGACTCATATTTGCACTTATTATGGCATTAGTGAACTCGATTTTAAGCAGTCCAGGTACTTCTGTGCGAAATATCGATCGTGTTCTAGAAGATGCTCAATTAAAAGGTGAATTAAAACTTAATTCACGGAAATTGAAAGAGTTTCCCAAAATCGCAAATAAGTATGATTTGTCGGACGTTGTAAAAGCTGGTATGTAATAGATATGTGTATATAAATATTTTTGTGCCTCATTCAATTGAAACTGTGTGCAAGATAATTAATAATATTTACATGTAAAATTTATGTAATAAATATTTGCATTCAGTAGTTTTTACTGATAATTTAAAATATTAAGAGTTACCTTGCACATTTTCTCTTAACTTACTGTGATATTAAAATGCCTGCTCTAAAATTGATTTAATTGATAACCATATGTATTGTTATTACTGATTTAATTCTACAATTACAAACTAGAAGAAAATTTATATTTAAATTGCTTAAACAAGAGATTTTTTGTAAGTTTAAAAATTAAGCAATAGTATAAGTAATTTGACAACAACAACAAAAAAAAAACTGTCCCCCAAAATCTGCAAAGCCACTTATCATGTCTCACTTCCAGGTTTAAAGTCTAAGCTATATTATATGCTTTTTATATTCCTTTAATATAAAAGACATGAAAATACTGCACCAATAAAATGTCTGCAATAAAGCAAGGTTTAAAATACAACATTCTGACCGCTCTTAATCATATCAGGCATGAATGTATTTCAGCCTTTGTACTGAATTCAGTCTTTTTTCAACATCATTGATGCATTTGAGATTTAGTATTTAAATTAGTGTAATGAATTTAGTTATAGTGAATACAGTGATACAATAAATATTAATTAGTTTAATAATGAATACATATAAAAGAATAATGGGTAATGTGTTAAATGCATAATAATTTATATGTTCTGTATGATCTGCAGCAGAGTTCAGTGTTGTTAGGTGTTTCGTGCTTTCATGCCTGACTTCTATTTAATATCCCATTTGTATATGCACAAATGGGATATTAAATAGAAGTGAAATTATGATTAACTATCTACAAAGAAAAGCTGTTTACAGTAGTTTAGACATTTTGGCTCTTAAATTTGATATTATGAGGTCATTATTGTGCATAAAACAAGGTTTAAACTACATTGGTCCACATAGTGATTAGGGGGGGGAAAAGCACTTTTAAGAATGTATGGTTATGGATATAAATGAAACTAAATCATAATATTAAAACTGTACTTACGTATTATCCCGACAGTCCGCCAAGACCAGCAATTTTTTGGCCACAGTAAATGTTGGGCACATGAATTGTTTATGGTTTGGAATACGATAGGCAATAGTTTGCCAGCAGATGACCGCCGGGTAATACGTAAGTACCATTTTAAAGCTGCTATCAAAAATTAAGGTAAGGTGAATAGGCTGGTGTTTTCATGTGCATTGTCAACATACTTTATGGTGCAAAGATTTTTGAAATTGTATCTGAGTAAACGATGTGGGAAAAGAAAAATTATTTTGGGTGTTACAGTTGTTTCTCTGCTTTTACTTTCTAACCTTCATTTATAATGTATGCTTCACTATGATATGAATCTCATTGCATATACTTATATATTTATTGTAGATTTGTCTAAGAATCGTCTTAGTGAATTGCCTGAGGAAATATGCTCTTATACATTGCTTGAAGAACTTGATTGCTACAACAATGTGATACGTTCCGTTCCACATACCATTATTAATCTGCAGTCCCTTGCTTACTTAAATTTAAGGTATTTATTCTTTTTTTTAAAGTTATGATACATGATTATAATGTTGTGTTTCTAACATTGTAAATTTACTCCATTTATGTTTGTCAATAAAAAAATTACTTAATTCAAATTTTTAAATTAGAAGTTTTATAAAGTTTAAAATTAGTTTTAGTTTTATAATTTAAAATGTAAATAAATGGATAATTTTAGAGAAATTACACATGCAAAATCAGTATCATAATTAATTATTTGTACATGGCTATTTAAAAAGAAAAATTATATTTAAAGCTTATAGGTTAGTGATCTATTGAACGACTAACTGCTGCTTGACATCTGTAGGCTTCAATTCGTATTGCCATCAGTTGAGTTGCTTTTGAATTGAATCACACTGAGTTCTTGGGAATAATACCGTAAGCGGGTGTCAGTTGAGTTGGCGAATTTTTTTTTTGTCGCCAGCGGCTAACCTTGGTGACTTTTTTTGAGCGCCAAACAAAACATAAACATACTTTGACACATAACTAACAAAATGAACCCCAAACTATAACACACTATCTAAACACATAAAAACATTTTTAGACATATTTCAAATGCAATTATGAACAAAAATCACATAAACAAAGCACTACCTCTGGACTATGGGTACGTCAAAAAATAAATAAACCATAACCTTAATCATATACAAAATGCCAAAATAAGTTTCTGCACATAATTATACAGCAAAATTTCCCTTAAAACGTTAAAATAACAATTTTAAATTAATAGAAAAACATCAAATAAACCAACTACCCCCCCCCACACACACACACAACTCCCCACAAACAACTCAAAAATACATATATTGAATCATATTTAACGTGAATAGTGCACGTGATTTCAAGAAAAATATACTGCAAATATTTTCATAACGTTAAAAACACTCTTTATAAATAACATAAAACTACTATGATAAACCAACTACTTCCTCCCTCATGTGCTTTTTGCAATTTAATACCTTCAAAACACACAACATTTACACTATTAATCACACTAGAATCAAATCTGATCTCAAACAACTCAAAAATCCTTACATATTTATTCATATTAAACCTAGAAATTGTACGGGAATTCTGTAAATCAGGAGCAAATGCATATCACAAATAAAATTAACCATCCCTCTTAAAACCTTAAAAATTTTTACTTTTTCATCCCAATTCACAAAAAAATAACATAACATACTGAAAACCTTACATAATTATAAAAACATAAGACCATAAATATTCTCAACTATACACTGGTGTACCGTAAAGCAAGGAATAAACATTTAAATAAATAAAAGCACCACATACCTTAAATTTTATTCATGAACAACGTGCGTTCATCTCAAAATAAATCCATCAGAAGCATTCAAATAAGCATAACAACTATAGCTCAACACAGTCGCAACATTTTCAAATGTTTGTCGAAATTGACTTGATAAAGAAATAAGAAACAACTCAGCATATAAACGAACCGATATCATTACAGCTCTACACAAATTACCTACATTTATTATAAAACCAAGCAAAAATTACACTTTTCAAAAATAACCATTATAAAATACAAAACTTCAGCAGACTACACGACATGACTTCCTTCCCGGCGAATTCAAGTTCAGTTATTTTGCCAGTTAAACTCCTTGAAATTCGTTCAACCAATCACATAATTCCTTCCAACAGTATAGTTTCTCATGACATCATAAAACAACACAACTCCACCGGACGGGTGGCCGAATAGCTAATCTCGATTGGCAACGCTGCCAGGACTGTTTACTACAAATAGTAAGCTTTGGCGACGCATCTCCCTTGGCGATGGACACCCGCTTACGGTATTATCCCCGAGTTCTTTTAAACATATGGAAAATGTTGTGTGCTCAACATTTAACCATGCTGTGTTGCATTTAACATGAATCTTGTCTGAGTAATGCTTCCAATTCTTCATCTTCAACCTTTTTCCATTGACCACAGCATTTTTTGTGAAGTGTATTAAAACCACAACTTCTGAAAGATCAAAAATAATACTCATGTGTTTTTATTCTTGTTGTGTGTTTTCCATTAATGAAATAATTAAAACTTTATAAAATAACACACATAAAAGCCTTGCCTTCCTGATTTCTTACTCTTTTTTCTTCTTCCACTTGGTAACTTTTCACTTTTGCTTTCTTTCTGTTTACGTTCAGTCTCAGTCTGTGTTTGGACAATTGCTGAAGAAGTAGAGGTCACAGGGATCATCGCAGTCAAGATTATTGATCGTTTTACGGGCCCCTTTACGAAACACTTTCTATTAAAATGATACTATAAGAAAAATGCGATCGATTGAAATGGCCCATAACTAAACACTATGTATAACTGTTCCTTCACAAAATTCCAAGCAAAGCAAACAGACATTTATTGTATATGAAACCCAATAAAATTTCCTTTTAAAAATAAGTAACTTTTTTCCTAATGGAGATGCTTATCAGAATCAGACAGTGACAGTCATCGCTTTTTCATTTCATCTGTTTTTTTTTTTCGTTTGCGAAACTCAAAAAGAGGCACCTCTGGTTCACAATCATAATTCTAGACTTCAGCTTTTATTGAAAACTGTGAGTATAAATAATGACAGCTTCTGTAGTTTATAACTGGCTGTTTTGCACACTTGCAAGTTTTTGTTTTTTTTAATGATTGCTTCGTATAATCATTATCTGGCCTTCCTACTTCAAATTATCTATAGTTATTAAAGATATTTACTAAGCATAAGAGAGTTATGGATTCATTTAGAAATGAAAGTGCCTTTTCGCAAGTTAAATTGCGCAACTTCATGATGTCCATTCATCTGAATTTATGCGTCTGACTATAAGAAATGAATGCTTAGGAATAAACTTTAATCATTTTGAGATTGCACCAAACCAGTTCTGAATATTTTCTGTATGGTACACAAAATTGCCTCTTTGCGAGAACGAAGTATCCCTATTTTTAAATCCACTGTGGCTGCATTTGCGTACACCATTGATCTTTATTCATGACGAACATTGTTAATTTTCCGCGACGGACATCTGTCATCAACTTCATGTTGGCCTTAAGCCTTATTTTGCTGGAATAAATCTTGAAATATTTATTTATTTTATGTTTTTGGTATTAATAGATCACAAGAAAAGAGTTTATAAATGAATGCTCTCCACTCTTCGGACTTTTGTTCTCAGAAAGAGAGCCCTTGCAAAAACAAACAAGTGCAGGTGTCGGCTTCAAACCGCAATCTTACGCATTGTCGTAAACCCCGTTTGCAAATTTCCAGAGTAGATGATTACTTTTGCTTAATTGATCAAGTGGTACTAATACCCTTTATCAATGATCCAGCTCTCTCCCCCTCCCCGCCATGCCGACATCAACCTTGGGAGTTTAGTTGACTCCTGTCAACAACATCTGTTTTAACGTCCCATTTCTGTTTTACTTTCAATTCATAAAAACTTTCTGGGGGGGGAAAAAAGGAAAGAGAGTGGGGAAATAAACTGTGGCGACTGGTACATAAATTTGCAGTCTCCACTTTCAAAAATACAGTCGCCACGTGGCGACCGTTAATTTTGACCTTTATGAAGAAGGATGAAATTTTTTCTCTGAAACATGTACCTTTTACTTGTGATATTTTACAAAGTTTTAATTATTTTATCTGTTAAGCACCGACTTCTTTTCAGTGTTTTTTGTTATGTTTATCATAAATTTCCAACAGTACTTTTCTTTGAAATAAAATTAAACTGGAAGAGTAAACTTCCTGCAGATGTTGTTTCATTGGTTTGTACTTTGACATCTTCAAAGCTGGGAAAAAATATATTCTTACACTTCAGTAAAATGCTGATAGTAAAAAGTGAAGCAAAGGACAGAACTTTGACATGAGTTCAAAGTTTTCCATGGAGTATAGCATAAATTTGGTCATTTACTATGCATCCATCAACATTAATACACAGCTCTCATAGTAAAAAAGCTTACATGATTTTTTTTTTCCTTTGGGCAGTTGTCAGTTGTGTTAGTTTACACTGTTAAAATTACTGTGTAGCCTAAACGTTCTTATATATACATCTATGACAGTAAAATTAACTGAAGATTTAAACTGAGGGATTTTCATGATTCATCAAATATCTGTATCAGTTTGATTACGAGAGACAAAATGAGGGGAGACATGTATGATTGCATAGTTTTCTTAAGCAGGTCAAATGGTTAAAAGCTCCCAGTTTCAGTAGGCTGTTGTATTTAAGTAAATTAAATCTCGTGGTTTACATAGAAATAGCTCTTCCTCCCTCTTGTCTCTTATACAATCAAATATTGTTTATATGATGACGTTTTCACCAGAGCTGAGGATCGAACACATTGTATCGGTATCAACATTCGAAAAGCAAATAGCATAACTCCAAGAAAGGCGTGGAAATTCGTATATGACTGGAAGGCAAATCATATCGTTTCTCTTGTTTAAAAGAATTTTTAATTGCTAAGTGTTGTTTTAATTAGAGAATAATTTGAAAGCATTTTGTGAGTAAATTAAATTCTATTGTTTTAAAATGTGGAACAAATTTCTTTACATTTATTTCTATTATGTTATTTCTAAATTATTAGAAAATTAACTATGATGCATAAATTATTTTTACAGCCGAAATCAACTCACTGTCATTCCCATTGCTTTGTGTCAGCTTCCATTGCAAGTATGCATCTTAAGGAACAATCGTTTAGTATCCATTCCAGAAGAAATATCTTTGATGAAATGCTTAAAAGATTTTGTATGTTATTTTTAATTATTTTTATCTATCATTGTGTTTTAGCTTTATCTGTTGTATTATTATTTTTATTATTAAAGCTTTTATATCTGTTTATGATTGTAATTATAAATAACTTTTCAAAAATTCAGTTAAAAAAACTCACATTTTTTTACCTTTATTTTATGGAACTTTATTAAAACTTTCAATTTTTAATCTGTACTTAAATTTGGCCTTTCAAATGCCATGCATTTATTGTTCTCAAAGTATGTTAACAAAATGGTACTTACGTATTATCCCGATGGTCGTTTCCACCAAACGATTTTTGAATTAAATTTGCTGGCAAACTGTGGCCAAACGTATTTCTAACCATGAATTATTTCATTTGTCCAGCATTTATCTTGGCAGACTGCCGGGATAATACGTAAGTGCCAAAAATAGGATTCTCATATGCCCACATATATACTAAAAAAAGTTTTATGTATTAAAATTGGCTGCGAAATTTAATATTAAAATGATTTTTTCCTCATTTGAAGTTTTTATTTTACTAAAAAGACTAAATATTCCCAAAATTCAGCTTCTTCAAAGTCTTGACTTTATATTCATGAAAGTTTAAACACAGTCGCAAATTTATGATGTATAATTTAAATGTATTTTATTTTGGGAAATTTTTATGTATTTTTTGGGTAATTTTTGTTAGGGAAACTTTTAAAAAACACCTAATCTTATTAAAAAGTTAAAAATATCAAAAATCCTTTTAATAGCACTTTTGGAGACTACCTCACCTCCATCCTTTGTCTTGCTGTCGTGGACAGCACAAGGACCTCACCTCCAACTGAGGATGGAGGTGAAGTAGCTTCTGAAAGTGCTGTTTAAAAGGATTTTAGGTATTTTAAACTTTTAATAAAATTTTTATCTCTTTTTATACATACTTATTTAATATATTTAATCTTATTTGTAATATATTTTTATTGGGGGTTACTGCTGATACAATGTTAAAAACAGTGGGAATTTATTTCTGTTTTGACTGCTGCTAAATTTAAGGTGCATTTACACTTATAAAACAAATTTTAATCACTTACATTTTTATCTTGATTTGCTCTTTTCCTCACTATAAAATATTTTCAGGATGTTAGTTGCAATGAAATAACCATAGTCCCTCCTCAACTTGGAAGTGTTTCTACCCTCCAAAGATTAAATTTAAAAAGAAATTTGTTAGTGGAAATCCCCATTGGTAAGATATTAGACCTATTAATTTACTCTGTATTAAGTTTTATATGATTGTGTATGTGTAAGCAATGTGAAACTAAAATATATCACAATACATTGGGATGGCTTAAACCATAAGTTCCCAACCAGTGGTTTGTGAACTCCAAGGGGTACGCATGGTATTCAAAGGGGTTTACAAACATAATATACTAGTACACAATGGTTTGCAATAAGTAAAAAGTTGGGAATCAGTTTTTATTTTTGTGTTATACAACATTTCTTCTTTAGTAAACTACATGTAGGTTAATATTATTTGTACATGCATTGAAAAAAAGTACTTATTTTAGTCTAAAATTCATTTAATATTTCAAATATACCCCCATAAAACTTCACTAAAATTGTAACTTTTTAAAAATATAACATACAAATCTACAGTTAAATCTCTCTAATGAGTTCATTGTAAAAAGAAGAAAAAAAAAAAACGACCAAGTTTTGAGTTACTGAAAGATATAATATTATGAAATAATTTTTCAGACTGAAAATAAGTAATAAATAAGTGGCATTAGAAATAATTGCAAAAGCTTTACATTATGAAATAATTTCTGATTTTCTGAAAGCAAAAAAGATAAACAGTAGTAATCTTAAAAGTTTTATTGTTTTGTACTTTTTAAATGTCTATTAATTTCATTTTTTGAACATTACTACTAAATCACTTTTTAAGTCCATTTCAAAAACTTTTTTTTTTTTTTTGCTATTTTTTAATAATTAAAATTATATACTTGTGGTACATAAAATGCTTTGGACTATATTCCATATCTGGTGCTGTTTACATATCAATGTTTGTGTTTGTTTCATTTGGTGATCGTTCTGCCGCCATCGTATGCAATGCACAGCAGGAGTGAAGTAACCTGCCAGTGGTATTTTTGACTGGCTACCATAAAAAAACGTGTATCGTCAGTTTGGGAATTTGAAATTGTTTCATGTTATGGATGGAAGGGAATGAAATATGCTATGTTATTGTATGAAAAGAAAGTGTGTGTGTGTTTGTTAGAAATATGGTGTGAATATAAAGCTAAATAAAAGAAAGTGTGTTTGTTAGAAATTTAGTTTCAATATAAAACTAAATAAAAGAAAGCATGCTGGTTTTACGTTATAAGCTGGTGGGTGTTAGGGACATTTCTGAGCGGTTAATTAAAAAAAAATATAGGTAAGTGCTCTTTTTAAACGAATCTTTGCAATGTTTAAGGTTTTTAATGTGAATTTTAAATTGATGTTTTTATGTTTTAGTAAGTGTGCTATTTATGTGCTATTCTAATCATACTGACTTTATATGAGGTGTACAACTAGGTTGTTTAATCCACCAATGTTTTTTTATGAGTTGAAAACAGGCCAGCGTATGCCCAGTTTACATTAGCTATACAATTAAGTTGCTTAATCCACTGTAGTTTTTTTAGTTATAAACAGTCCACTGTTTGCTCATTTTAAATTGCCTATTACTGAATTTGCAGACATTTTTTAGGTTAAATATGGACAGTGTACTTTGTTTTAATTTTTTTGTTATTGGAATAATGTGCAATTTTAATGTGCTAAAATACTTTGACTTTGCTGATCATGGAAAATGGTTGGCGACTGTCTCCGTGCTTACATGGGGTGTGCACTAGAGATGAGTTCGGGCTCATTTTTTGAAGCCCGGGCCCACCTGAGCCCGAAATTTCAGCTAAAGATAAATAAAATTCAGTTACTTCATTGATACAATACGATAAATTTTGCCGTTTGTGCAAATTAAAGACAAATATAGTTTCAAACTCTTAATGCACTTTCTAATTCTTTATATCCATGTTTATCAAATAATAACAGTAATGTTACTATTTTTATTAAAAATTCCGTTGAGTACTCACATCAGTGTTAAACATTCGTTTGTACTTAGATATATTAAATACAGAAAAATACAAGTTCTAAATCTCGTCTAGTGACATTAAAAAATGGTATATTTTAAACACGTCCAGAAAAGAGATTTTGACTAATAAATTTAAGAAATTTGCATATTTGCATAGAATTGCATAAGAATTCAGTTGATAGGAACAAAATTACTGTTAAAAAATATTTTAACATACGATGTGAATATATGCATTTAACTAAGATAGACCAGTAAATAATGAGGCCAAAATTTTGAATGAACAGCATTTTAACACACATACGCAAATGAAATAGCACAACACAGCATTTAGTAAATTATGTGAAAAAGCTAGCTTTTTACCCATCCATTATTTTGTTGCAAGTCCTAGCATCACATCAGTACGTTTATTTTTCCGATGAATCGCTTTTTAAAATCCGTTTCAAGGAGTATGCTCAATAAAGGAGACATTTATCACGAGCCCGAGCCCGAACACAATCGTGAATTACAGGGCCCGAGCCCGTCTCATCTCTAGTGCGCACCATCTTGTATGATTTTACTAATACTTTTTCTTAAAACTTTCTCATGTACTCTAATAGCAAAATTTATTACAAAATAACAATAATCCGTAACTTAATAATGAGCATATAATTATTTATTTAACTTTTTAATTTTTAAATTAAAATGTGTGAGTGTGTTTGAGTGAATATACCCTCTGAATTTTAAGTGGCATAAATTTCAGCATTTAATACCTGATTGTCACTTCAATATGTGAAGGCTAGTAGTAATTAAGAATTTTACAAAGTTGAAATCAGCTCAAACGTCACTTGACAAAGGATAATAATACTTTACTTAAAACCAATTATGCATATGGAACCAAATGTTCATTGGTTTGAATCAGGGTTGTCTTATTTTGCCGCAGGTGATCAAAACTGCAAGAAAAAATGATATTTTGCCAATTTTTCTAATTTTATTTTAGTTTTGGTTTACACTAGGGGCAGCCATTTATTTGGGACAAGAGTCCGGGAACAAGTACAATTCAATAAAATAATAGTAACTTAATTTGGTTAGTTGGGACAAAATGATGCTTATTTGTGCTAGTCAACAAAAAAGTCACTCAATCTTTTTTTCCAAAAATAAATATTTTCATAGTTTTAGGAGTTATGATTTTTTTTTCTATTTCTACATTTTTTACACCTTTGAAGTAATTTAACAATTAATCTGTTACTGGAGCTTGTAGAACTTTTCTTTTTTTAAATTGTATCTCTTTCTCCTATTGTTGGCCAAAATGAATTTGTCCTGTACACAGGGGTCACACTGTTGATTGCCAATGTCGTAAATTTTGAAAATAATATTAGTTTGGTGATAGAAAATACGTTTTGGCAAAAGTATTGGTGATTGTACTTCTTAGTGACATCTGACAAAATCAAATTTCGCAAATGGGTTGATGGAAATTTTAAAAAGGCCAGATCAACCCTTGCTGCACATATAGCAAAAATTAATTTAGTGCTGGAAAAAATATGTCTAAAGGATGCTAGAAATTTTACTGATGCATTGAGAAGATTTTTCATGTAAGTAGGTAATGATAACAGTCCATTAGGGTGATTCATAAAAGACCCCAAAAATTTTTTTCCCCTTTTTTTTAACTCTCAACCCCTAAAAATGGTCTATTCCACTAGAAAACATACCAGTATTTTTTAAAAAAATTTTAATTGATATTTAAGGGTCGCTACCGAATTTTGAAATATGAGAAATGAAGCAAAAACGATAAATTTTTAAATAAATAATTTTATTACAATCAGAATACAGTTTTATGAATGAAAATACTAAATAACAGTGTTGAAACCTCGAAGTTGAAAGAAAGAAAAAATGTTCTATAAAATTTGACTTATTGACGTTGGGGTTTTTCTGTCTATAATTCTTAACTAACAACATCAAGTACTGCTTCTGCTCCTCATCGTTTGTATGTAATTTGTTGTATTCTTCCATCAAAGCAACACCTCGTTCAGCTATATCATTAATGACTCATGTTTTGTACAATTTCTTTAGCTGACCTGTAGCTTTCTTCTTTTGTATGAACTCGCATGAAATACCAGTTGTGTTGAAAAATTTCATTGTAGTATTTGTTGTAACGAAATCTTTGATTTTTGATTGCATCATACCTCAAAGATGCCTTTTTGAGGACTGTTTTCCGAACTTTCGTTATTCAGTGCTAAAATCATTCTGCGTTTTGTTTCATTAGAAATTCGCTTATCAAAAAAAACTAGAGCAACCAGTTCTTCAGAAAGATACCAAAGATGACCCAACATCTTTTTCCCGGCGACTTTGGCTTAAACTGTATCATGTTTTTCGAACTCAACTATGTCCTTCAAAATCTTCAGGTCATTTTCAGGTGCCATATAAGCCACTGGCACTGTAAACCAGTATTTTGCATAGACAAGTACAACAAATATGCAGATATCCGTAATGGCCTTAGCTTCTTTAATTTTGATCTTAAGCTGGTGCTTAAATAGAAACATTTTCAATGCATATACAGCTTTCGCCATCCAACGTGCACGATGCATTCCAGAAGGGGCTTTTGAATGAGATACCGCTTTCAGGAATCCCTCCTAAAAAGATAATGATTAAATGAAGGAGCTCCCTGTAATCGTCACGAGGCTGAAATTGTTGTAGTTGATTCTGAGGAAAAGTAATTATATCGGTCGCAGCAGTTTGAACGCAATTCCAAGTAGATGGTTCAAAAATTGCAGTTTTGAAGTCTTTGATTTATTTTTGTCCAACTGCTCGTAAATTTTTTGAAAATTATAATTTCAGGACTGCTGGATGGTCCAATAGCTGATACTACGACAGCTTCCAGTATGATTTCTAAGATGTGATGCCGACAAGGGAGCCAAATCAATTTTTTTTGCATTTTTGTTCCAAAAGAATACAGGCTCCGTTTATTCGCCCAGTATTAGATGCCGTTGTGTCGAAGCACATACATCTTATTTTATCACGTAAGTTCCACGTGAAATTGTCTCGAAAATAGCAGACGCCATGGTTTCTCCTTTGCCATCTGGAAGCTTAGCAACGGCCAAGAGCTGGTCCACTCCTTTTCCAGTTACCAAGATTGGTAGACGATCTACTACTTCATGCCCTGTTATGTCCTCGAGCATTTTTCCATCCCAGTGCACAGTTAGTGTAGTTTGGGGTTGGAAATCAGATTTTATTGATTCCGCAAGCTGCAGTCTATTATTCATTCTTTGGCGACGTACAGAGGAATAGCTTACGTTGTATTCTCATACATTACAGCCTAGACTTTTGAGTGTAGATGTCAAAACACCAGTTGCTTTCCGGTCGCTCAATTTAGCGACATCGAGACTAGTTGCTAAATTAGAATCTAGGATTGTTTTTCGGCCTCGTTTCCTTGGTATCGAAAAATCTTTGCTTGAAGAAGGTCCTGGCTTCAGAGAATTAGGACGACTTTGACTCATGTCACTATCACTCCTGTCCTCTGTAGAAGAAGTAGCTGAAGATGACAATAAATCTTATTTCTCAGTTAGTCTATTTATTGCTTCTTTTTCTTTCATTTTTTCCAACTTAACTTATTTTTCTAATTGCTTAGCAAGTTTTCTAGCATACTGTTTATCAATCTTACCGATTCGTCCAAGACGGTTCATTTTTCTTTGGTTCAAAAGAAATTGCTTATCTTCGTCAATATTCATTATATTTAGAGCATTAGAATGAGCTATATCAAACAGAACATTTAAATTTGATTGCCACTAGTTTTCTTTTTCTTTGATTGTTGCTGAACGCTTTGCCTTATTTTCTTTATTAAATTCTGCCATTCCTTGAAATATTTGAGTATTTTTGTGATAACATGTTGCTTTTCCTTGGTGGGAATACTTGCTTTATCCCATATAGCCATCACACCACCAGCAGTTAATGACGCTGATTCTCTATTTACTTTTTCCATTACATTTTTAAAGTGAAAAAATAAACTCATTACTTCTTGCACTGAGGGTAATCTTGCTTGCACTAATTCTGAGCAAGTGTGTCCGATTAATCATATTTCATCTCTTTTTCTTGTTTTTATAACATCTGAAGCCATTATATGAATAATCTTACAACACTTAAAAAAAAAAAAAAACGAAAGTAAGTCGCATTCACGAGCGAACACAACCTCTTTGGATTTCAATGATTTTATCTCTGGGTAAGAAGCAGGATTGTTTATGTTGTAAATATCAGTCCAGCTAACTAAAGCTGGGGAATGTCATACGCATAAAATGTTTTTTTTCTTTTTTCTCCCCCCCCCCCCCCCCCCCCCCTCCTGCAGTGGGAGGTGCTCAATTTATTGGTACTTGCTTGATATAGGGTGGCCGGAAGTAGAGAAGGAAACGCGTAGACTCAAAAGGGTGTTATTGCAGTTAATTTTTAAACTTTGAGAGTTGGTAGCGACCCCTAAATATCAATAAAAAATTCTGAAATTAATAACCAATTCATATTTTAGTAGATAGAATGATATTATGGGTTGAGAGTCAAAAAAATAAAAACTTGAATTTTATGAATCACCCTACAGTCCATGTTCAATATTAGATATGTGTGCTGAAATCATCACTACTATGCCATTGAGAAAAAAAAAAAAAAAGGCACATAACATTGGATAACTTTCTTCATAAATAAAATTGAAAAATGAAAGATTTTCTGTTTTTTGTGTGGATGAAGAGTTACTTCTAGTGTTTAATCTGTAGTATATTTAATAAAAAGCTTGTTATCTTGACTACTTCAACTATTTATTACTATATAACATGTTTACTGTCAATTTATATAGCTCTCACAAACACACCTCAGTAATTTAAGAGTTAATTACTATCTACTGTCTATTTTTTAATTTAAACTTCTGATAATTGGAGCTGCTCCTTAATTATGCCAAATTCCTTTAGTCCTGATGTGTCTCAAATAACCAGAATGCACTGTATTCTTATTCATAATCCTTGGCAGATTAGCATATTTAGCATTGTGAAATGTTTCATCTTGTTGCTATGGCAAATATCCAAGCTGTGCTAAAAATAGAAAAAAAGTTAATAAATTTCCTGTAGGCAGTGACTTTTATTTGTCCTGAATTGAAACAATGAGAAACAAACTATTACAGTGGCTGCAAGTTTTAAGATGCAATAGAGTAAATGATTTAAATGTGGAGTGTCTAACATAATTAAATAAAATTACTTTCATGGGAACCTGTTGTAGTATAGAAATAGTACACTCAAAAATCAATTTTACTTTTAGAACTATTTTGCTTGTTAAATTAAGGTCTAAGCAATGATGCATAAAATGTATTTAACTTTTTTGCCCCATCATTTAATTTTAATTATTTATTTTTAGAACTATGCCAGTTACGTTTAAGTTCTTTAGATGTATCATCAAATCGGATCTCAGCACTTCCTACACAGTTGCGCTTCATGACTTCCTTGCAAGATTTAATTGTTGATCAAAATCCTATGACATTCCCTCCAGCTGTGGTATGTTTAAACAGTTAATATTATGAACAGTTTCATTAAGTTTGTATGGGTTTTGTATTATTATGATCCTTTAGTAATTTGTAAGTAATATGGAATTAGTTATATTGATAGTGATTGAAGCCGGTCTAGAAAAATCTTAAAACTTGTACATGCCCTTTTGGGCATATTAATAATAAAACATGCTCGATTAAAATTTGTACATGCCCAAATATCTTTAATTGCATATTAACAAAAACATTTACACATACTAAAATTATAATATAATATTACCCACATATCATTAAAAAATTATTTTTAGTTTAGCTTCAGGCAAGTGCATGCCCTTCCCCATGTCTTGTTCCTCTTTTACTAAATCGCCAATGTTCAATCACTTTTGATGGATCAAAGTTTTTTGATTTAACACCATCAATGCTTAGTCGGGTTAAATGATTCATCATTTCATATGACACACTGCATCGCAATTGATATTTTATGCGATTCATTGCACTGAATACTCTCTTACAGAGAGAGATGCACTCAGAGAAACACAGAGCATTATTTGTATAAGTAGTGGAATATTTGTTAATTTTGCCTGTTACTCTTTAGGTTATATTTACATGCCCAGTTGAGCATCACAGACAATCCGATGCTACAGACTGTGGACTTCCTATACCGCTAATGGAAATTTTTTTACAATGGGGAAACGCATAGACAGTAGCGCGCGAAGTCGAGGACATGGAATATATGGCAACCCGGGAGAGGTACCAAGGAGCTTAAGGCTTATCGCTCTTTTGGCGAGATTTTTCAAAGGAAAAAATAAAAAATTATTCCCCGTACTTAGTTTATTTTTAATCTTATTGTAGCCGAGGATTGCTGTCCTGAGAAAGCAAAGACTGCAGAATTACTTCATATAAGCAAACATGGGCTCACAAATTGTATATTTAAAAATCCAAGATCTTAAATTTTTATGTAAAAATATCTGAATTATTATTTTTTATTTTTTTAGCAACAAAAAAAAAGAGAAATAAAAAGTTAAAAATGATCGTAAAATCATAATTTTTAGATATTCTCCTTTATTTTCTTATTTTTAATTCATGTTCTTTAAATATTTAATATCATTAATACATTGATTTATTATTAAAATATTTATAAAAATTTTCCATGACTGATGCTCTGACTTATAAAAATTGGTATTTTTAAGGCAAATACATAATCTTTGATGGTTTACTTGCAGTTATTTTAAAATCAGATACTTATCTTTTATATCCACACAGTGTAGTTTCCCCCCCCCTTTAAATGTGTCTTGGAAAAACTAGTTCTTTTTGAGAAGATAAATCATGTTTAGAATAAATATGTTAATTTTTTAAATTACACAGGGTATTTAATCACTGTAAGTATTAATAAAAGCATCAGAATGCTTACTAGCAGTTATTTGCATCAAACTAAAAATACTACTTATATATAATTTGGTATGTAATCCAATTACAGAGTACTCCCCCCCCCCCCTTTTTTTTTCCAAAATTCTACTCTTTTGAAAAAAATTAGTTTCTACACATAACATATATTTCTCCTTAATATTAATTATTCTAAACTCTTGTACTTCTATTTTCTCCTGTAAAAAGTGAGATAATGTACTACCAACTATTTTTCTGAAATCATGTTAAGATATTTTTAGTTCAATATCTTGAACTAGTTTTTTTTTTTTTTTTAAAGTAGTGCAAGTCTATTTTTGACCCCCCCCCCTAATATATATAATAATGATAACAATGAATGCAATTTGTTACTAGATTTTTACCTGTAAGAAATCTCTTTTCACTTTTTTAAAAGGAAAGTAAACTTCGAAATTCTTATAATTTTTTTGAATATACATTTACACATTTAATGAAATTAGAAGCTTCCTATTTATATAAAATGAACCAGGTTTTTTTTTTTTTTTTTTTTTTTTTTTTTAGTAGTGCAAGTCAATTTTTGACAGAAAATAACAATGAATGCAATTTTTTTTATCAGCTTTTTACCTGTACACAATCCTCTTTTCACCTCTAAGGGAAAAAAAAAAAAAAGGAAGAAAGGGGGGGGGGAGAGACTTCAAAATATGCATTATTTTTCCAATATACACTTACACAGTTAATGAAATTAGAAGTTCACAAAACCTTAAATATCTCCATATAATATAAAATGGAGTGTCACCACTTTCCCAAGAAAATAATCCATATGTATTGCAACCTTTATTATTTTTTTACTGTATTTAAATTGGCTATTTCTGCATTAAATGCTTCGTTTGATAGAATTTCTATCAACACTCATGCTTTATGTAGAAATAATAAAAATTGTTAAATATCTTCTCTTAATGGAAATAATGCAATGGATAAATACAACTTCAGACTGTTTAGTTTCCTAATTTTAGACAACAATTATGGAAGTATTTAACAATGCGACCATTGAACAAATTAATAGAACTAATGTTTTCTCTGTATTTCTGAGTACAGAACTTAAGAACCCCCCAAGAAAAAGCATTAAATAATCGAAAAATATTGTAGTAGCAAATCATTTCTCACAATTTCTGTAAATTGTTGAACTTCACAAAAAATTACAATCTGCAAGAATTCATTGAATGACTATAAAAAAGGGAATTATTTAATAACCGTATACATACCCCTCTCCCACCGAAAAAAAAAAAAAAAAAAAAAGCTTAAAATGTAAGATAATTTTTAAAAGTATACAACTTTTTCATCTTGTTGATATCAGGGATAGCATGTTATTATATTCAATTATCTAAGTATTTTTTTTAAATTGACATAATATAATATTATATGTCAACACCAATGAGATTTTTTTTTTTTTTTCTGATTTTAGCTGCAAAAGTGTTACTTAAATAAATGAATATTTACATTTCAAAATGTTACTTACCACCTCATTTACTTAAGTACCTACCTTTAGACTGAGTGAACTTAAAAACGATAGATGCACATCAATTAATGTTGTCATGCAGGTTTTTCTTTAAAAATATTTTTTTAAGCTAAAAGCTTTAATAAAATACTAAACTGTATTGAATAAAGTCAGCTAAACGTAATACAAAACAACAAAAAGCATACATGCAAATCTTTTATTTTTTAAATTAAAAATAAAATAAATACATGATTAAAATATACTAAATATTTTAAAGTAGTTTTGTGGAAAAAGAATTGTAGCCCGCATTTGTGCTAATACACATAATCTTTCATCCATTTATTATAACATTTCAACATCTGGTATGACATCTTCAACAGCAAGAAACCTAAAAAAAAAAAATAATAATAATAATAATAATAATATAATAATAATAACTAAAGCAACTTATTCATTGATAACATCTCAATAAAGGCTAGAATAACCTAAAAACAAAAACATTGGGGGGGAGGCTCCACTCTTCCCCCCTTTAACAAGGGTCCTGTTGAGAAAACTGTTTTTTTTTTTTTTTTTTTTTTTTAAGGGTAAAATATAAGGGTCTGTGCAGATGAAAATTGTGTTCGTTTTGCAGTCTCTTCACAAATCACAATAGACTAAAACAGCCCCTCCACACAAAAATGCAAATGACTAAAATGTGGGTCCCTTCACAAAATTGCAATTGACTAAAACGGCCCTTCAGAAAAATACAATCTAACCACCACCATTAAAAACAAACATTCACTGGCATTTTACCCTACATTTCAAATTGCTGTTATCAATAATTTTAAGAAGAAAGTGAATTGTTTTAAAATTGAGGAAAATTCAGAAAAATAAGTGTTGAAATTCACAAGAATAAGTGATTTTTGCAAAAATGGGACCCTGGAAATTTTTTTTGGATCGACCCCTGAATATGCATCTTGACAAGTTAATATAATTGTTGGATCTACGCCACTAAATCTGTCACTTAAATACTTTGCAAACAACTGAGGTTAAAGCACATAATTTTTTCTGATATGCAGTATATAATGTAATACAGAAAAAGAAAATGGAGGTAAGGTTCAAATGAAGAATTTTTTGAGAGATGTGAGTTCATATAAACTTAAGTAATGGCATAGTGCTACATTGTACAATCTAAATAAATTCAATTTTAATTATTTGCCAAAGAAATATCGGAAAATGCGAAACATCCATCAAAATGCATAGTGGGTGAACTACTCAAACCTAAAAATTATATAAAGATAACTTATAGCAATAAAATCAGAAGCAATATCTAATTTTATATAATTGATTTTGTGAACCTGATGAAGAAAATTGAAAGAAGTTTCAATTTTTTAATACTCTTATAAAAGCCCGAGAAATTGAAGAAAAACCCAACGCCCAAAACAGAATCAAAAATCCTGAGACTTGGCATGTCAGTACATACATTTCTTGAGGAACTTAGTTAACCCTTTTTCAGCTGTCAGAAATATCAACTGACTGGGTTATTTTCCAGTCTTAAGTTTCTGATTTTTATGTAATGTACCATTTCTTTTGAAAACAAATTTAGATGATTTGATATAAAGTGAGCAGAAAATGCCAGTGGTTAGATAAAATTAAGATGCAAAAACTCAAACACATTAAGATTTCACTGAATTACTGAAATACAACGTTATGAGCAGGATTATTTATTTATGTTGTACGAAAGGCAGCCCTTTGTAAAATGCTCAGCCATCCGCTTGAAGAGAAAAGCTATTTAACCAACTTATGTGGGTGGCTGCACTTTTCACAGCTGATGAAGAGTGGATCTTTTGCACTACTCAAAATCGAAATGATTATCTTGTTGATGAAAACCAACTTATGCCAGGGATATAACCAGGATGAAATGTTAGATAGAGCTTTGAATCTAGTTTGGGGGGATGTCGAATATAAATCTTGGTAGCCGAGGGAACAGGAAAAGAGACTGTTTTTCAATTTGTATATTTTTTTCTAGGTTATTTATTTCACAAAATGCCGCATTTTAAAAATATTTAACATTCATTATGTTAATAATCTTTCATTGTGATTCCATGAAAAATATTCAAATGATACGTTGAGAGAATGCAGTACTGGATATCAATTAGAGCAATTTTTCTGCAACAATAATTTATAAAATATAGTTAATAGTTAATTGTACCATTTGCAATCTATTAAATGGTACCCAATTAAAAAAACATTAAAATAAAAAATTATAACAGTCAAATTTTGAAATGAAAAAATGCATTTGTTTCATTTTAAATATGTACGATAAAGCAAAATATAAATATTGTTCAGAGTGATCAATTAAAAAGAGTATACATTGGTTTTTCTTATTGCCCTTAAATCTGACGAATGTGGCAACTATTCAAACATTAAAATATAATTTTGTTAACCTTGCTTACATGTGAAAGACGATTTAAAGCACTGTTAGACTGTTACAACTTTATGTGTGAGGTAAAACAGAAACGAAGACACATGTTACTTAATCCTGTGAACATTTTCTTTTTGAAAAACGTAATTTAATTCCAGTTTTTTTTATATTATCAGTCCTCACGGCATATGTTGAACATGTTTGCCGACATTTTTAATTCAAACATGAACACGTTGAAAGTTTTAAGTTTTTACTTTCCTTCGAAATCATTGCGCGGCAGTTTTGTGTTCTCAAAAAAATTCAAGACCTGGTGCTACACGCAAACAAGAGCAATAAAATAATTAACTGTATATGTTGAAATCTAGCAATTGTGATAAGAAATTCCCACTAAACGATGGTTATTTTTAATGATGTAAAATTTAATGATTGTTAAAAATCATTCATTTCTACACTATATTATTTATGGTACTACGTATTATCCTGACGGTCTGCCAAGATGAGCAATTTTTTGCCAAGATAAATGCTGGGCACATGAAATTATTAATGGTTTTGAATACGATTGACAACAGATTTGTTGAAAAAATAGTTTGGCAGGATAATACGTAAGTCAGCGGTTCTCAACCTTTTAACGTAGTGCCCCCCAACAAAGGCTAACTTAGGGTGGCATGCCCCCCCCTCCTCACATTTTTCAGCATACATTGTTTTTTAATCCTTAAGAATGAACATTTAGTCGAATTTTATACAAAATAATGTTATCAGTAAAGTTTGAATGAACATTTTAAGCAAAAGTGGATATATTTTTGAGTAAAAATGAGAATAAATAAGATGATTTTTTAAAAACATGCATCACTACTTGCTCTTTGGTTTTTCTCGTGCACCCCCCCCCCCATGGAAATTTAAGGTTGAAGACAAAATTAACCATACGGCTACCTTTTCATTATTTGCGTAGAATAGCAGTATTTTCACACTAATTGACCCTTTCTCAAAAATACACCCGATCAAAACAACCTTTCTTTGCTATTTCACACTACATTTTAATTTGGTTTTTGTTTTATATATTATTTTAAGAAAAAAATGATTTTTAAAAATTCAAAAAATGGACATTGATATTCACAAAAACAGATAATAAATTTCGCTAAAATAAACAGTTTTCCAAAAATGGGACCTTGAAAAAAAATTCTTCAATCAACCCCTGTTTATTGACCCACAAGTCTTACAGACCATTACCACAGAGATCAAAGTAAGAAAATAAGTCTCCAACTCAGTCTAGGGTTGGACAATTATGTTACAGATATTACAAAGAAACTTTTTTTTAAGAGTTATTATTGCAGTAAATATAATTTTTTAATACCTAAAGCCGGGAAATTTTGGGGGGCCCCAAGCTATTTCACTACTTGCGTGTGTGAACATTGGTTTCTGAAAATAGCACTCTCTATTGTTAAAAACTAGTTTATGATGTATATTCTTAAATTCGAAATACATGTTTGTTATAAAAGTAAACTGGGCTGAGTTGGAATTTTATTTCCAATCCATAAATAAGTTAGTATAAACAAAGAGAAAAGGGGTATTAAAAATAGTACTAGAAATTTTATAAATAAAAGATGACACACAACTTAAAAATGACTTTAAATGAGTTCAATACGTAGATGATATCATAAAAATTTTCAAAAAATCATAATACAAGAGACTGCTCAAGAATACATTAAAACAAGTTAATACTAGTAATATTGTAACACATGTTTACTGTATCTGTCAATAGTAGCAATATTTCCACAGAAAGTTAAACTAGAGTTATGCAAAACGAAGTAAAATTGATTCCGATTTCATTCACACAGTCGATTGCATTAGAATAAATTCAATTTCAATTTTGATCGGAATGCCACAGTTATATGCTTAGTTGAGTTGAAAAGTCAATATGCATCTCAAAATAATTATAATATGTTTATGTATATATTATGCAGTACTTACCTATCTAACTCCTTGTAGTAAACAAATACAGGCTTCTACGATAACAGGTACAACGTGATCAACTTCAAAGCTCCATATAGTAACAAAATATCTGAAAAGTAATTTTTATTAGAGTTACAAAAAATTTACAAGCAAAAATCAAAATCAAGAAATCGATAATACCTAAGTGATACTTACCTTTGTGCGAAGATTGATCATCGATCACGCTTGCAAATCCGATTTCATCAGCACAGCACAGAAAGTCAGGAAGGACGCCGATTTCTCGGCCGCCAAAGCAGAGAGCATGGAACCGCCAAGCGCCAAGCAGCGCCAAGCTCGCTTCAGGACCTGACTATTAGTTCATGCACCGGCATAGGGGGTGCCCTTTAAATCCCCAAGAAGAAACTCTTATAAATAAATCCTCTTTGTTGAGCATGTAAGAGGGGAAAAGTGCATGCCCGGTTTGAATTTTTACATGCCCCGTGCATGTCGGGCAGTATAATTTCCGAGCCCTGGATTGAAGTATCACATAAAACCTAATTTCTCATGTATAGCAAAGAGTCTCACACTGTCATCTCTATTTAAAAGATTTTTTTTTTTTTTGTTGTTAATTCTAAAACTGTCATTTAAAAAAAATAAGTGTGCAACTTTCAGGTTGTATGATCAAGCCTACTATCACAGAAAATTATTGTAACTCTTTAAGTAATATTGAATTTTACAGGTACATACATGAACAAACATGCATAAAAAAAAAATAGTAATATTTTGTACAGAAAAAAACGCTCGAAACACTGGTGTTATAATATGAAATAAATGAAAACTTTGTGCAGAAAACGCACATAAAAGGGTACTTATTGGTTGGAACAATCATTTTGACTGAAAAAATCTTTGGTCTTCTTCATCTCACAGAACAATGGGGGACTCAACAGAGTGTCCACTGTTCAGTGAGACGAATGCTTAATGCCTTCCGCAAAAAGTTTAGTTTTTCAAAATAATTTAAATGAATGGGATATCCTTTCTATTAAAATGTCTAATCATTTTAATATGCATTAAAATTCTGGTATTAATAGACAAAGGAAGTAGTATTGTACCAGTCAGAAAATAAGAATAAACAGTATTCTAAATTTCAAATGCTTTTACATTTGTATTCGCTTCTCCTCCCACACACAAACCTATGCAACTGATGTGTTATTTTATACTAATAGTAACACAAGCATACTGCAAAAATTTGTAAAGGATTTCACTGTGTTTTATGTTTTAATATATTTTCTAGAACATAATAATGGATATTTATTAGTGACTAATTAGTAATGCATAATTTTAAGTTACATGGTTGATTATAACAGTGTGGTACATCATAACTTGCTGTAAGGTTCTTAATATAGTTTGTTATATATTTAGGGCAGTGATGTGCAAATTTTTTGGGGAGTGGGCCTGTATAATTTTAACAAATATTAATGTAATGAATTAAATTGGTACTTCAAAAGTTCGGATTATTCAAGTTAGAACTGCAATGCGACTCTGAAAAGTGATGCTAAATGACTGAAAAATCACTCAAATTACTAGTGTTAAACGATAAAGTAATTAAAAAACTTTGAACACACACATAAGAAGTAATAGGTAAGTGGATACGCACGTTTCGTTCAAAAATTGTTTTGAACTTCATCAGTCCAAGCCCTTCGTCGTAAAGAACACAGGGAACTGAAAAGAGATAAACAAGCAAGATGTTGCCACAAGGGGCAAAGAAAAGTCGAGCAAAACCACGGAGAGGGGAGAAAAAAAAAATTAAAATATGGGATAAAGAGGAAAGGAAAGAAGCACAAAAAATACAGAAATAAAAAAGGAATAAATAAAATAAAAAAATAATAATAATAAAAAGGGAACACACGAGTACAAACACACGCACAAAAAAAGAGAAAACAAAACAAACAAAAAACAAATAGCACACTAGTATTTTTTTTTTTTTTTAATAAAATAAAAACCACGAACAGGACAGCACAATAAATGTATATATATAATTTTTTTTAAAATAAAAACGAAAAAGACAGTAACACACGTACATACACATTAAAGAAACATGGGGAAAAAAGGGGGGGAGTAAACGAAGAAAGTGAAAAGAACCTTACAACAGCAACTTCCAAGCAGAATGAACGAAAGGAACGGAAGAACCATCGTTCATAAGACAATCTAAGTGCTGGGTAATGGAAAAACCTTCCAAAAAATCCAGATGGGACAAAGACTGAGGAGTGCACAAAATCTTAGCCTTAGAAAACTAAAAACGATGATTGGAATTCCAACAATGTGAGGCAATAGAAGATTTGGAAAGTTCGTGCTTAGAAACATATCTCTCATGCTCTTTGAGCCTAAATTTGAGAGCTCTTCTGGTCTGACCAATATAGCCCAAATCACAAGATCCACAAGGACTATAATAAACACCCCAACGGTTCTCAGTAGGAATAGGATCTTTAAGGGAAGAAAATTTAAGTTTATTAACAGGTTTAAAAATGACTTTGAAACCGAAATTTTTGAGAAGTTTAGAAATTTTGTAGCATAAAGGTGAAAAGAAAGGTAGAACAATTAATTCGTTGTGAAAATTAATAGTATTAGTAGAAGTATTAGGCTTATTAAATTTAGAAACAGCTTTATCAATAATAGAGGGGCTAAAACCACGAGAAACAGCAAAGGATTTTAAGTAACTAATTAATGTTCATTTTTCAATCTATTTCTAATAGAATTCTTCCTAAGGCTCATGGTAGAATCATTAGCTTACCTATGTAAAACGAAGCAAATATAGCATTGATTTTCTGGGTGTGAGTTATTAAATTCAGGTAATTGTTCTACAAGACTTAGTAAAGCTCAATACTGTGACCTCATGGAGTAATTATCAATAAATCTCCTGCCCAATAATACAAAGTTAGCATGTTTGATCTGCTGATGGTGCAGTAAACTTTTAAATCTGAAGATCACTGGTATAATAATACAGACTTTTAAATTTTTACGGCTGTTCTCATCTTAACTCTTATGCAGCAAGCTATCTTCCCCTAAATAGTACTATTGAATGTATTGTGCTTACACAAACATCTAGTAGTTGCTTGAAAGCCTGATTTAACTCCCACTAAACTCTGAACATCCAATTATACTGTCATTTATACCTTACTGAATTTCATGGCAATTTAATGAAATGAGTCAAATTTACCTCTTTTGTGCAATTTCATATTGTGTGGAGGGATAAATTTTCTTACAAATATGTTCTGTTAAAAGTTACATTTAGCTTGTCTTCACTTTTGTAACTACTTTGGAATCACTTCATTCTTCGATTGTAGAACTGTGCACTTGTTACCCCACCTCAAACTATATATTTTAAATTTGTAATTTACTGGAAGTGTAAAAGAGCAGACTAGTTTACCCTCACTTGATTTGGGATTATTATTGTGTGTCATTTAAGTTATTTAAAGGCTTAAGTTGCTTAAAAATGTACTTTTACCATTTCTAATACTTATTAGTATATGCATTACATAAAATTATTCTGGGAAAAGGAATAAATGTATTTTTTTAAAAAGGAATTTTATTTAAAATTTTATGTTGCTTTTAATATGTTTTAAAATATTGCTGTTTTTATATTTCTCATAGTTGTGTAAAAGAGGAAGAATCCATGTGTTTAAATTTCTTGAAATTCAAGCTATAAAAGAAGACAAACGTGGAATTGTCTTAGAAACAGAATTTCAAAAGTTCAGGAGTCCATCAGTGTTGTAAGCAAAGTCATTCTTGATTCTGGTTTAGAATTTAACCCATACTTTAATTTATTATTGATAAAAATTATAAAATCTGTTCAAACTCTTTTTCATTCTGGTGTATAGTTAAAATATCTCTTTAGTTATTATTTTTTAATATTTTAGACTGTCTCTCCCTTTAAATACAATTAATTAATGATTGCAGCATTTAAATATAGTTTGATCTCTAATATGCAGGATCCAAAGTAAAATTTTATTATTATATCTATAAGTATCTGTAAAAATTTATCGATCTTTTTGAAAATTCAAAAGACAATTCTTCATATTTAATATAATTTAGCTTACTTTCTGTGAATTATTATCGAAATGAAAATTAATATTATATATTATGATGCAAATGAAAATTACTGAATTTCTGTCTAAATCTATAAGTAAGATTAATAGAATTGTTAAAATTATATCACATATTAGATTTTATGTTAAAAGAAAAAGGAGTATAGTTTTTACAAAGAGTTGTGTCTTGAAGATGTGCATTTTCTTTTCCTGTTGGTAAAAAACTATTTATTTATTTTAATTATTGTAATGCATGTAAATCCGGGTAGCAGAATTTTCTGTATTAGTCTGTGCCATCAGGATCACAAATTTAAGACCTTAGTGTAAATTCGGCTAGGTTATATTCTGCAAGCTATAAAATAATCTGCTACTGTGCGACATGGATTCAGCTGTCATTACAATGGATGACCAAGTTATTAGAGACAGTTACAAAAAGTGGTATTTCTGTACTTTAATTACGAAAAAGGATATATAGGTTGTAAAGGATAAACGATTCTATTTTTATTTATTATTCATTCCTTCATTATTTTCAGCTAAAAAAAAGATATAATTAAAGTACATAAAAAAATAAAGGGTTAATTAATGTCTGGCAATATCTAGGCATACTTTTCATGAACTTTTGCACTTTCTTCGATTGCTGGAATATGATGCCAAACATTTACTAACTTTGAGTTAGTTGACGTTCATTTGTGATCATATCCTTGGCAATTTATCTCTTTGTTACCGCCCACAAATATTCAAAAGGGTTCACATCTGAAGAGTTGCCAGTCTCAAAACTGGTATGTTATGGTGTCCCAAGAATACAGTAATGATCCCAGCTACTGGTTGCGAACTGATGTTCTATAGTATACTCTATCCTGTTGCATTATTTACCCTTTATCTCTGTTTATGCTAGTTTCCTGGGAGAACCCCTTGAAAAGTCCTCCAATCAAGATACCCTCCATTCTTGGCAGATAGCTATTGTAAAAGCTTTGTCATCACACAAACAAAGCTAAAGTTTCTTATGTCATGACTTCTTTTACACTTCTGAAATTATGTGCATTTATTAGAATGAATATAATGAAGAGTGTAGATAGAAAACTCACATTTTCCACTTACAAAGTTAGTTCTTAGAAAAATGCAAAAGACTTATCAACAACTATAATATTGGCACTTTTTTTGTGTGATATATTTGTTGCCATAACAACTACTTGCACATAATCCTAAACCTGTAATAATTCGGGCAAAGCTAGAATTTAAATTTAAATATGTAAAATGTGAGTTTTGCATCTACACCTTTCATATAAAGAAGGAACCAACCCCCTCCTTTTTTTTTAAGCACTAATACTCATCTTCTTGGTTACCAACAAGAATGGGAGATAATGGTTATTTTAAGCTACCCATATACAGATCTCATTGTCCTGTATTGCAGTCACTATGGCTACACTAGTAAATTTAAATTGAAATACATTTTTTATTTTGCAGGTCTGATGCTAGGTTTCAAAATGGTTTTTCAGGCAGTAGCTGTCGAAAGAGTTACACTTTTGATTCAGGGTATAGTACATCTGATGGAGATTGTAGATCTCAGGAATCACAGGATGTAAGTGATGATGAAATATATTGCTAAATTTATTTAATTAAAACTCAGTTTGTACAATGTTTATAAACCACAATTTATTTATTTTCTAACAGTTTTGTTATTTTTATCTGATGTATGAAAATGTTTTTTTGAAGAGTTTACTTCTACAAGATATGCACACTCTCAGTCTGTCTAGTGTGATTTTTTTGTTGCCACCAATATATTTCATGTTGGTCATACAGTGTCATCCTATTATCTTCAACAGTGTTCCTATTTTGTCTTCATTGTGAAGTGTTATGCTACTAAATATTTACAGCCAGAGAAAGCAATTTTTATTACAATATTATCTGACCAATTATCAGAATGGGAATTTTTCTTTTCAAAAGAACTATAACCGGATTTATTTTGAGATAGTTAGTCTTCATCAGTCACAAGCAGTCAAGGACATACTTAGGGGGTGTGTTCCAGGGGTCACCCCCCCCCCCACCTGAAAGTTAGGCTTTTGTTAACATATGAATAATGATGAAGTCTTTTTGTGAAAAATTTTGTCTTTTTCAACGTTTGGACCCCCTTCCGAAATTTTTGAACCCTCCACGAAATTTTTTTTCTGGGTACATCCTTGGAAGCAGTGTAAGTGATGATTCACACAAAAAGTACAGAACCCTTTTAAAAAAAGGGGGGAAACTATCATTTTCCAATAGGTAGAGAGTATTGCTGTGTACCACCAGAAAAATATTTTTCTTTTTAAGCAGGAAGAACACTTGTAAAAGTAACCTCTGATATTAATTTTTAGGTTTTATTTTCTTTCTTTCTTTGTTAATTGCTGTGTGGTATTATGCATTTTAAGTATTATGATAACTCATAATAAAGGTAATGAAATTTATTACAGCTCACGTTTGGTTTCAAAAAATGTTCAGGTGAATCTCCAAGATGGGAAACTGCATCAAATCTTTCTACTAGGAATCAAAATACAAAGTATGTTTTCTTTCTTAATTTTCTTATATCATAGTAATTCATGTAAGTCTTTATATTCGATTTTCTTTTACATTACTACTCATGTAATTAATTACATAGCTTTTGCAATGACATTTTGAATATTGATAAATATAATTAGATTTTCATGTTAGTTTAAATTAATTAAAATATTTGTTTATTAAACATGCATTTTTACAAATTTTTTGCTGAAATTAAATGTCTATTTTAACTTAACAGTTTATTTTGCATTTCATTGTGTCTAGTTTTAGTTATTTATTATTGTTATAAAAAGAATCTTAATTTCCTTAACAATTGATGGGAGCATTATTTACTTATCTGAATAAATGTTGCACTAAGTGTAATTTCCTTATATCTGCCATGCAATATTGCAAGTTCACTGTCAATGAAAAATAACCCAAATGTGTGGAAATGAAGTGTTTTGTTATGCAAAACTGAATGTTTGCTATTTTCCTACACTGTATGAATGTGTTTGATATTGCAATTTTCTCCATTTGAATATGAATAAAATATTTTGTGAAAATGTTGCATGGAAGAATTACATTGTTAAATGTGGTTTTCATTTAAGAACCCTGCCTCCCAGCGTGCGACTTTCCTTTTTATCATTTCCTCCCCTACATTAATGAATGAGATTTTTGATTTGTTAAGTGGGATACCATTTGTAGTGTTGTTTATTTAAACTGAAAACGAAGGGTGAGTGTGGAAAAGACTATATTTAATTTTTCTAAACTTCGTTATGCTTTATATGTGTGAACTCTTGTGTGTCAGGGCAGTATCAAAACTTGATTTTAAAAATTTTAAATGATATATTCTTTAGATTGACACTTATTTTAATGTTACTTTAAAAAAGTTATTTAGATCTGTCTGAAATTTTAAACATCAAAACAACAGTAAATGCTTTTGGAGTGCAAAAATTGTACAAAAAAATGAAGACTTTTGTTTTGAGGGAGGGGGGGGGGGGAGCTTTCGGCGTTATTTTTGAATTATCTAATTGTAAATCAGCTTAAATGCTTGTTTAAAAATAAATAATTATAATAACTTTCTTTGTGTGCTCACCAGGTTTTTCTCGCTGCAATTAATTAAATAAATAAATAAAACTATTTTAATTCATTCATGCTTATTTCATATAAACTTACCTTAGCCTCAAACTTAAATCCATGACTTTGTGTCATTGTGAAAATTACTTCTTACAGCCATAAAAATTTTAATTACGTATGGTTAGATATTAAATTAAAAACAAAAATTTTTCAGTGAACTTAAAAAAAAGAAAAGAAGTGTAGTACCAGTACGACTATACTTCATAAGGCTGTTTCTCAATGCCATTATTTCTAAAAAAAATTCTAAATTTATCTCTAAACAAAGTGCATTTTGGTACTGTGTTTAGGATTAAATTTTCTAATAAACATGTAGTTATTTTTTTATGAAATCTATGATGAATCCTCGAAAATCTGGCATTAGTATATTTGAAAAAATGCAATTTATTGTAAATACTCATTATATACCTTTTTCATCCTACCTTTTTATGTTTCTTCATTTGCTTTATTAAAAAAGAGTGCCATTGTGCTCTTAACTTTTTTTAATGCTGCATCCTTCTTTTGGGTACTCTATTGAAATTAAATAACTTTAAAAGATGATGATAATATCCGATGGCATGCACTTTAATGCCGTATGGTTTATTTTATTTGTTGGTTATGATTTCATGGTATACATCTTTTTATATTTTCTTTTAATTAGAAAATATATTTTTTAAGATTAATATGTTTTATTGGTACTAAAAATTTTCTTATTTCATCCAATAGAAATTATTGTAATTTTTATAAAATAAGCTGTCTTTATATCCTGCATTCCAATTAGAGAAAGTTTGTCAAAGGACTGTCTTATTTCATCTCAAGTTTGCACTGATATTGCAGTGCTTATTAAACTATAAGAATATTTAACACATTCTAAAGGTAATCAGATTTTTGAAGGCTTAATAGATCGTATGCCCTATGTAAATAAGTTTGCCCTCATCTTTTTTTAAGCTGTAATATATGCAAAGTAAAGTGAAACATTATGTGCATTTGTTTATTTAAAAAAAAAAGAAAAAGATTTAATATAAGAATTTAATTGTGTTTAAATTAAACCTTTCTATTTCCTTTTCTATTTGTGTATCCGTTTAATCTCCTCTTTGTCACTATGCATGTCTTGTTTGTTTCTTTTTTTCACAGTTTCCCTATTAATTGGTTGTCTTGATTAGTTTTTGTTCAATCAACCTTTTTGTATTTTTCTGTGACCTAGAAAATTAGTGATAAAGTTTTGAGCTTGCCATTTCTCTGATGAAAAAGGATACATTTGTTTGAAATATGCGACTATTTACAGTCTTTTTTTAGAATCTTTTTGTGTAGTAAATTTATTTTACCTAATTTAGGAACATATTATTGTTATTGAAAAACACTGAAATCACTTAATTAAGCATGTAAAGTTAATTATTAAATTTAATATTCATTTAAAATTTACTAAATGCAGTGATTGCTTTTGGTGTTTTGTTCTCTTGCACTTGAGAAAATGGATTGTGTGCAATATAGTTCATAAAAGTAGATTGCAAAGGATTATAGTTTTGCCTTCTCTACTTAATAATATTTAAATGCTGTCATATGGTGTTGATGATAGCAACTGGTAACTTCGGAGTTGACTGAGGGAAATTTTGATAATGAATTTTTTCAAATACATTTCCTTACTGAAGAATAATACTTTCTTTCTTTTTTATCTATCTATTTTTATTACTTATTATAATTTACTCTGAATACAAATTTATTAATTAAAGTTATGTCTCTATCAATGTCTATCCCTGCAAATCAATACATCTGGGGAATGCTAAATTGCAAAAAATATCAATTTCTTGATGCTATATTTTCGAGGTTTCACTTTATGTTAGAAACAAATTATTGAAAGTGATTTTTTTAACCATTTTACAGTACATTGTTTAATTATGTTCCTGTTAATGGTGAGGATAGTAAAGTAGGGGATGAACATCCAACTGTTGCAACAGTTCAGACTTTTAAAGAATATAAAGAAGCTCTAAAGAAAAAGCGAGAAGCTGAATCCATTAGTATCTATAAAAAGCCTTCCAATGAGGATAAGTAAGTTTTCATTTTTCAGTCTAGGGAATAACTACTGCTTAGGAAGTATTTGCCTTGTTACATAAACATGCTTGACTTAATCAAGCTGCTAGTTACTGCGGAAGTGTTATGCATTTTTGTGCATAGGTAGAATCTTGATTCAAAATATATACATTTTATGTAGATGAATTTTTTTTCCTATTTTATACTTTAAATTATAGGTAATATCACATGTTGTATGGCACAAGGTTAAATTTAAGAGAATGCAGAAACTTTTTTCACAGTTCTTTGAAGATTATAATAACTACGAAATTTGATGTTTGATGAAATCCAAATTTTCTGAAATTACTTAAAAACAAATAGTTTACACTTTATCATAATTATTTTCAAATTTTGTTTACAAATCTAATTAATTTGCTTGTGGGTTTTTTTTAATTATTTAAACTTTACATAATTAGTTTGTTTCAAAGAAATGAATTAAATTTACTATTATTCATCAAGCTGCCCAGTTGGTGTAGTGGCTTATGCAGTATTCTACCATATCTTAAGTTCAGAGTTCGATTCCCAGTGCAGGCTTGGTTATTTATGATGTCTTTGTTTAGAGTAATGATGACCACCTATTGGGTAACCCTTCATAAATGGCAATCATCACAGTCACAGGATGTATAAAATATCCCAATATATGGGTTAAGTTTGACAGGTGATGAGTGAAATTATTGACCAGCATTGCAAATATTTTCAATTAAAATTGAATGGTGTCATGTTTGAAATTACAGTGCAAGGCAGTCATGACTATCAACATTAGTGGTATAAATGCAATTCATGATATGTTGGATCTATTGTTAGGTTATTAGAATAATAAAATTTCAAATACACAACAGCAAGCAATACTTATTACCTTGCATTGAATGGAAAAGCTTGTGAGGTTTGAAAAAAAAAAAAAAATTAACTTATGTTTAAAAAGTGGTCTTTTTTGTAGTTTAATTGGTTTTCTTTTACATTAAAACTTAATGCATTTTTTCCAGCTTGGCATAAAAAATGTATGCATACATATTTATTTATTTATCACTGATAAGTAATCTGTTATGGTGTAATTTTTAATATGTTTATGATAGTTTTGGATTTTAATGTTATTTCCTTCTAAGTTTGCATGAAATGGGTATAAGTGGTGTCAGATATTGATAATATTAATTTTCATTCCCATTCTTTTTCAGTTTGTTATTTAGCATGTTAATTTTGAAGCTTTTCCTATTCTGCTTATTTATTTACAGAATTTATATGCTCCTTATTAATTTTATATTAGCTGCTATTTGATGTACCAAAATTTAGTGTACTTTATAAGAAATTAATGTTATTTAGATATTACTAGATTAGCATTTATTCATTTATAGTGTAAGCTTTTGAAAGTAAATCTTGATATTTTGCCGAATGCAAATTTACTCATGAATTGAATGCTCTTTTTAAAATTTAACTCACAAAAAAGCATGATTTGCTTATGTTGTGTCCAGTGGCGCATCCATGATTTTAGTTTAGGGGGGCTGGCATACAAATTTTGTTGAACTCGGTTATAGTGAGCTCGATCATAGTTATTACTCTCTTATAACGTCAAAATATGCTGTGCCACTTGACTTGCCCATAAAACAACATGCGCACAAGCAATGTAATTCGTGTAACAAGCAATGTAACTTGTCAATTTCTTAGTCAAATAATTCTCATCTTTTCAGTATCGTTGAAACCGAGTTTAACTGCGTTTCGTACACTAACTGTAAGTATTTATTTAAAAACTAACATTTTTCTTTTCTTTTTTTTTTTTTGTGTAAAAAGTACTTTAGAAATAATTTAAAGACAATTTTTAAAAACAAAAAATTTAATTCATTGGGGACAATTTTCAATTTTTCATGCTTTTCACTTCCAACTTTCTACCTTTAGGGGGGGCTTGAGCCCCCATAGCCCCCTCCGTGGGTGCGCCTATGGTTGTGTCATTTTTTCATCAAAAATTTTATTTTTCCATTAACATCATCATTCTGTTTCTTTTATTAGTCTGTACATTTAGTAAATTCAATCATAAGCTTGAAAACAGAAGTTTTTATAGATGTTACATATTGACAAAAAAGTTTTAAAAGTGCAAGTTTTTTTTCAGTCCTTTGTAAAATCAATTTACTTACACTATAATAATGCACTTACATGGCTTTAATTGCTATCTTTAATAGTTTTATGTCCTTTAATGATGATTTTTCTTGAATTCTACTTGACTCATTGCTTTATACACCACACTTGTATTAAAAACTTAAGTAATATCGCTGTTAATTTAGAATTTGAAATCAATTTTTTCAAATGTATGTTTTTGCAAGGAATTTGTATTTTAGTTGAAATGCAAAAAATAATAGTTAACTAGGTGACAATTAAAAAAAAAATTAACTTAAAATGTATTTTGTTGTAATTTTCTATACTGACCATTTAGTTGTTAATTCACCCATTTAGAGATATATTATTCTATTTGAGGTTAAATTTTTATTTATTAATATTATTTTTATTAATTAATTAATTTTTTTAACTGCAGAATTTTGTGCAATTTCTTTTTAGAAATATTTTAACTTACTGACAAAAAAAAAGGGTTTAGAAAGCAGATCAAAATTCTACAGAAAGTTTAGTAAACATTCTTAAATCTTTTTCTATAATAAATGGTAATCTATATCAATTCATTGATAAAGTAACTTATATAGTAATACTAAGTAGGCACTTATTGTGTTCATGTAGCAGTAATCGGGATTCAATGAAACATACTATCTAAAATCAGTAGGATTTGTTATAGAAAGTTGTAACTCACACACCCATTATGCAAGCATATGTTGCAGTTACCGGTGTGATGTGAAGACAATCTCATTTTTACAACAAGAGCAATAAAAAATTATTGGATTTTCACCAGTGAAAGTAACTTTCATTACTGAAAGTAATTTTCTTATTCTTCATTGCTCTCATATGTATAATTATTTATTTTTCAAATATTATGATCCTTATGTTATGTTCTTCGCACTCTCAAAGCCAGAATTAAAAAAATAAATATTTGAAATTACTAAAAATTTATTTATTTTGTAGCCTCAATGTGGGGTTACAATGAAATATTTGTAGATGAGAAGTATGCTTTTATCTGAAGCTATAGCAGTTTAATTAAATTTGTTATTTCAATTTCATATTTATGTCTCCCTGATGTTTATTATAACTGTACATAAAGCATATATGCCAAAATTTGAATTTTATACTTATACTATTTGAGTGTTTTTGGAGTATTATTAAATGCTTCATTGTACTCCAGAATACGGAGTACAATGAAACACTCTCAGACATTTATCTTTTGTAATTTTTTAGTATGAAGATGCTATTTACAAACTCATAAAAATTCATTTAAATGGGTAAAATATTAGGTTAAAAGTGTCCATTAATATTATTTTTGTACATGCAAATTTGTGAACAGGATGGACAACAACAACAAATTTAAAAAAAAAAAGTGAATTTTGTTTCATTCTACCCTGTTTTCCCCTAGACAGTCATGTCCAGTTTGAAAACCGAGAATCAGAATTTTTCCTTTAAAGCCTGATAACCATGACATCAATATGATGTCATTATCACTTGCAATACTTAATTTCATCATTCAAATGATCAACTTTCTTTACTCTCACATGTAGAAAGGAGCTGAAACTTAAAGAAAATTCCTTAAAAATTAGGAAACAGGTAGAATTTCAGAATTTTCGAGTTAAAGTAATGGCAGTAAAATTTTTTTTTTTAGAATGGTTTGAACTAGAATTGTGACAGTCAGTGATCAACATAACAATATATTATCTTAACTTGTATACAGCTTGTTCATGTTATGCTTTTAATAATGGGAAAAGTATGCAGTGGACTTATTTGAAGAAGTGAATTTATTGTATAGAATTCGTCTTGTATGAATTCATTCTTTTTTCAATGCTAATAGCTGCCACTGAGTATTTTTCACGAATTTGACTTTTGGATAATTTTATTGTTAAAATTTGCTTATTGATTGTTTAGTGTGGATCTCTCTCCCAAACTACCTGTGTCAAAGGCCAAAACTTCTGTGGCTTCCAAATATCCCCTTCGTAAGGAGGATGCAATCACATCTTCGGTATGTTTTGATGTAATTTAAATACCACATTTTAACTTGTATTTATGTACATTCAAGAAATATTTATTTTAAAAATGTATTCAGCTTATAAAAAAAAATAGTTTAAAACAATATACATATTTTAAAGAAAATTTAATTTGTACATAAAATTTAATTCATGTCCTAATTAATTTTAGACTGAAGATGACTCCAAAGGAACAAGTGGTTGTCTAGTCAATTCACGGCAGATGGATTCTGCTGTACCAGAAGTTTCTGTGGAAAACATACCAAAGAGTAATACTGTACCAAATAATAATACTCCTAAGGTATTTAGTTTTCCATTGATTGATTTAATTTGCATGTTCATTTAATATATTGTGTAGTTAAATAGTCATGCCTTTGATTTTTTTTTAAACATTGCACTATTTAAGAAACAGTACTTTCTAATAAAAGCATATGTTTAACCTGAAAAGAATACCTTTAGTTTGAATTCAAATTTCAAGTTGCCAGTTAATATCCTTGTGTAGTATTCAAAATGCTTGCATGCCCTTTTTATTTGATAAAATATACAAAAACAATTATTTCTATATATGTTCACACTTTTCTTCAGATACCAGCTGCATTGTTTGGTGTCATTAGGTATTAGGGTATAACTTGCCAAAAAAAAATAGTTTGTTGATATATATCTGCTGGCATTGACGAGGGATATGAAACTCATAATAGCTAACTTTTTAATGGGGACCATGTTGCACTTCACACACAAGCACTTGCATTATAAAGATTGGATATTTTAATAAAATTTTAGTCAAGTTATGATCCAAAGTAACTGCCATAACTTGAAGTCCAAATTCATAAACAAACATTTCACAAATTGGTATAGTAATATAGAAACACTTAGGAAACAATGTCAGAACTAATGTTCGAGCTCAATATATGTATCTTTCAAAGCAGTGTTTTCCAACCATCGGTCTGTGAGACTGTACTGCTGGTTCATGTATATCAAATTTATTTTAAAAATAATTCAGAGAAATGTCATTCTAATTAAACATTTTTCTGGAATAACGCTTGATTTAATAAATAAAATGTATGTTTGTATAATACTTATTATTTTTGGTTGACTGGTCTGTAAAATATTTTTCTTATATTTGCTGACACATGCAAAAATGTTGCAAACCACTGTTTTGTAATTTATGAAAATTTCATATTTCTTATTTATAACATTGAATATACCCTATAAATTTTAGTGAATATTTCATGTTTTTCAATGCTTAATGTACCATTAAATGTTAAATGCTTTATTAACTATACGTAACTCAATGTAGCACATGCCATCTTATATTTTTAAATTACAAAGCTGTATTGTAAGAGCTTTTCAACACATCTGAGGATGCACTACTTATGCAGTCTCGGATCATGCTAGCATATGCTAGCCAATCTATGATATATACTCTCTCTCACTAAATGTAAGATTTCACCTCATGGTCCTATTTATGTTTTTAGTATGTTTAAATCTTCCAAATAAGTCAAAACATCAATTATAATCACTATTTTTTAGGTACAATACATTTACAATCTTATATTTTTAAAATGCAAAACCTTACCGTAAGGCACTTTTCAACACATCTGAGTATGCACTCGGTACTCACAAGTCATGCTAGCACATGTCTATCAATATATGATACATGCCTTCTGTCCCTGAATGCAAGATTTTAGTGTGTGGCACTATTTACATTTTTAGTATATTTGATGCCTCTAAGATAACAAAAAATATATCTGTCATAATCATTATTTTTTAGTTAGAATGTGTTTGAATCTTTAATGTGTACAAAAGTAAAAATTTTTTCATTTTTGCCTGTAAAACTACAAAGGCAACATCTCACCTGCTATTTGCAGTTTTATAGGAATGTATACCGTTGGTTACTTCTGGCCATAAAGTGTTCCAGGCAAATGTTAAGAAAATATTGATTACAAACTGTATATCAAATTTTGCCATTCTCATTTTATCACTAACGATGGCCAAACCAATAATAACCAGTCTGCTATAAATGCCAAAACCAATCTGTTATCTTAGTTTTTGTATTGGTGCTTTTATACATTGTTTATTGCTGCCTATTTATTACCTTTCTGCACCAAGCTGTGTTTTTGCACCTAAGTGTATCATAAACTGAATAAAGAAGGATATATGTTAAAAGTTTGAATTGAAGAACATTTTGAGCTTTAAAAGTTTTTAAGAAATTGAACATCTTTATGCTAAACTATATTTTAGTTTAACTTAGAAAGCATTCATGCTAATTTTGGTACTGAATGTACCGAAATAAGAACCTTTTCAACTATGTCTAGAGCTGTAAAAAAACAATTGTCCTTCTCATTTCTTATGTGGGTTGATTCAGATTTATTATATTGCTTGCCTATGTTTTTCCAAGAAAATGTTCACTGAATTTCTCTCAAGTTCCCCAAATAAGAAATATAGCAACTCCCTTTTTACTTTCCGAACATGTACCATGTAAGGAAAGTATTGTAATCATGAAAAAATTCGACTTCGAGATTTTGGTGTTTCTACACGTTTTGAGGGCTTCTAAATCCATTTATGCTATTTTTACGAGATGTATGTATGTATGTGTGTGTGTGTGTGTGTGTTTGTGTGTATGTGAGTGAACACGATAGCTCCTGAACGGAGCATTCGATTGATCTCAAATTGAATATATATGTCATAAACCACCGTCGCAAGACCGGTATTGATTTTAGTGTGTATAGGACTTAGTACCCGTAGTTTTTCTACAGGGCTACGACAAAGATTTCTTTTACATTATGGCCTATGGGGGGAATTTCTTGAAAGTGCGCTAGCGTTTAAACAGTAGATTCGATTGAGCTCAAATTGGGTATACATGTTATAAACCACCGTTGCAAGACCGGTATTGATTTTGGTGTGTATAGGACTTATAGTTCTCCTAAAGGGCTACGACAAAACTTTCTTTTATGTTATGGCATAATGGCATATGGGGAGAAATTCTTGAAAGTGCGCAAGAGTTTAAACGGTGCATTCGATGGAGTTTCAATTTGGTATATATGTTTGAATTATTCATCGATTAAAATTTATTTAAGTGCTTGGTAATGATCTTAATCGTAAGTGTTCGGAAAGTCGAGTGGAGTCACTCCAGATTTTTTAAATTTCCAACAAGTGGCAGAAATGTGGGCTAAAGTAATCTTCTTGGCTGATAATAGTGAAGTTTTTCAAAAAGATATCATCATTTTGGTTTTCTTGTTTGAGTGGAAAAGTACTTTATATGTCATTTGTGATTCATTATTAATATGTCTTTCAGAAGGTTAAGGTTATAGATGGAAAGCCATTGCATCTAGAAGAAAATAACTCACACAATGCTTTAGTAGAAAATTCTTCAAACAATTTTGTATGGCCAAAGAGTTGTAAGTATTAATATTCCAATAAATTTTATTATTTATTTCTGTGTAATAAATTATGCACAGCAGAATAAGTATGTTTTTTGGAAATAGAGTGGACTATCTTTATCTAAACACTCTGTAAAGTAAACATCCTGGTATTATGAACATATAACGGTGGTCTTGGCAAATTCTTACTTCTAATGTGTCAGGTAAAAAATTGAGACTCTATAGTATTTTCTTGATTTGAAGGTTTGGATCAGTTCTTTTCATTTTTTAAGTTCTGGGTAATATTTTGTGCTAATAACTTTGTATGAAAATCACAGTTGAAAAGTTTTGTTTAAAAATTTTATTTAAAAAAGAAAAGTCTTAAATTTTTATCGCTAAGGTTTTGAATTATAAATTTTACTGTAATTAATAAATATTTAAATTTAGGGATATATATTTAAACAAGTTCTTTGAAAGTTAATACTATATCTCATCAGGTAACTAATAATAATAATAATACTTATGTATTTGTTTATTCTCTTTCAGCTTATGCTCCTGTCAAACCTCTGAAGTCTAGTTTTACTATAAAAAGAGAATTTGATAAGGCTCGAGAAGAACAGGAACTAATATCTAACCTAAGAGAGGTTTGTTTTATGCTTCTTTTTTTCCCATTGTATAACTTTTTATTTATCGAAATTAGTAAAATAACAAAAAGTATTTACTTTTAGTGAAGTTTTACTCATTAATTATTTTTCTGCATCTGCAAAATTACTGTATAAGGTATGCTACTGACTACTTATGAAGCAAAATCCTGAGGACTTCTTGCATATATACATGTAGTTGTCAATTCTTTCATGTAAAAGGAAACTATTTTCAAATATTAATTCAAAATATATTTTTTAGCACCAGTATCAACTTCTAAGACTTTATTTATCATGTTCCTGCAGTCCTTTAAAATCGCTTAATTTTTACCAAAATAGCAAATGAATCTCTGAAACCATGATTTCAGGAAAAGATTTTGAACAATTCTGTTAAAACTTAAGGACTGTTATTAACGATTGGTGGGTTAAAATTCTTTTGTGCTGTAAAGCCTGTCATAAACAACTTTTATTAACCATTTGTGTCTGCTTGTTTTATGATTTTCATAGAGATTCGCCTCCCGCCCCGTTTCTCTTGTGTATGAGGAGATTTCTCACCACTTAACGTGAAAAATAAATTATTATTTTTTAAATTTTATACACTCTTATTCTACATAAAGTTCATTCATTTGATCTATAGTAGGTATCATAAATATCTATTAAAGTTTTTGGTTTCAAGAAAAATTACGCGATTTCAATTTTTAACAATCCAGGACGCATGTTACTCTTAGAAACATAAGCTTGCACTGGGCCTCTGAGGCCCAGCATTTATTTTTACAGTATCTTTTTTTTTTTTAAATTATTTGGCATTTTCAGTTTTTTTAAATAGTTATCAAATTTACACTAAAGCATAAAATAAACAATTACTAGACTTACAATTGATATTTTAAAAGTATTTGGTATTGTTTTAATCATTATTTATCAGAGTAGAGAAAAATTAAATATGACATTCAGACTGGTTTATAAAAAGGAAAATACATATTTATTATAAAAAATGCAATATTATTATTTACAATGGCATTAATAATTATTATAATACATTAAAATAAAATTTACATTTAATTCGCATTTTTAGCAAATGATACTGCTGATGGGATAAATTCTAATTTACTGTGTGCGCAGGGCTTCAAAAGTCCAAAATCTTCTTTTATACAAGAAAGGGGAAACGTAAATTGTGGAAATGTGTCAAGTAGGTAACTCAGATACAGCAATACGAAGTCTAAGGAAAAAAGGGAACAAACGGTTTATTTTTTACAGTAATTCTTTTTATCGTCAGGGCCTTTGAGGCCCAGCCTTCATCCTGGAGGGTTAAATGTTTTTCAATTTAAAATTCGCAATAACTAAATAAATATATATTTATATTTGAATTACTTGATTTTTTAAGAGATTTTAGTCCAGAAATTAAGTGGTAAAGACTTAAGCAGAATCATTTTTTAAACAGAAATATTTGCACTCACTGAGTTAATCTCTTTTCAACAGAAATCTATCTATAGCAGAAAAAGATTTTGGTACAGTAGACTCCCTCTTAACTGGCCCAATTGGGACTGAGGGTGAGCTGGTAATTCGGTTAAAGTGAAGTATGAAAAAATATATATATATAATTAATTGATGGAACTGCATTACAATAAATGGCTTAATTTATTATGAAAGTTTTATATACCATAAGGAAGAAAGTTTAAAAACCTCTAATTTTTCTTTTTTTCTGCTTAAGACTGAGTTTGTGTACTTTCTGCTTAATTTCGTCATTTTCTTTTTAAAGCATCACATCGATGGAGCAGGCTGATGCTTGTTGTTCTACATAGCATAAAGCCTTTTTCCAGTGCTTTTGCTCCATCTGAAAGTGATATGATGGAGGTCAATGTCAGTCATTGTTCGGAATTTTTAACTTTTGTATTTTTAAAAACTTTTTTTCATTTAAAGTCAAATGAGCCGGTTAAAGCAGAGATCCACTTAAGATTGAGCCTACTGTATTTTACTATTTCATTCAAGACATGTTTTATTGTACTTTAAAAAATTTAGCCAAACAATAATGTTTTAAGCATGATTTTTTCCCTTTATAAATAAGTAAACTATACAGAACAGGTTAATTCATGTAAATCACTTGAGACCTAACTTATAGAGAGCAAAAAAAATTTAGCAGAAAGAATTTTATTTCTTAAATGTTCATATTTGAATACTTTTATAATATCATAATTTGATTTAAATCATTTTTGTGAAAAATGTGCATTGTCACAAAAAAACTGCTTTCCCCCCCCCTATAATAAATAAAATATTAGAAAATATTTTTGTAAGGGGCTTTATATTTGATTAGTGCACCCATAAAAATTTCAGAAATTTATCCTGAAAATTCTTTGAACACCTTGCAAATGTTATTAATGTATTTAGACAAATGATGTACTGATTGTGAAATTCAATTGCTCTATTGTTTAATACAATTTCATTTCTTAACAGGGATAGAATTTTTCTACTGTGTTCATATTTGCTTCTACCCATTTCAATGAATTCATTTTTTTTATTCATTTTACAGATATTAGAAAATCGATTAAAGTTAAAACTTCCAGAGGAGATGGAGGCTGCACTGAATGATGGTGTATTTCTATGTCATCTGGCAAATAATATTAAAGCAAATTCAGTTTCTTGCATTCATGTGCCTTCTCCAGCTGTGGTAAGTACATTAAGGATTTTGTCACACACATGTTTAAATTATTATGCATCTAGTTTTTTTGTCTGTGAAAATAGCAATTTGTTTTTCTCTTTATCAGGACTCTTGTTCATTCTGAAAATTTACTGTTTGTATGTAGCCTAGTAATTTAGCCTTCTGAGAGCTGAAATAAATTTGAATCCGGGGTTTAACATTGTACGTTGCAAGAAACAAGCTCACATCTCTTGTTTCTCCTTTGTTAATTTGAGGTGAGAGCTGGGCAATGATGTTTTTATGAAGTAAATTGCTCTCACCATTAAAAGACTAAGTATAGTGCCTGTCAAGTTAGTTTCCATTTGTTTAACATCACCACCTAAAAATAGGCCAAGATAGTGAGCTGTATTAACTCCAAGTAGTCATCTCTTATGATACCTCCTTGTAGTTTAGCTTGTTGAAACTGTAGCAATGCCTCGATTTGTTTACTCTCAAAATGTTCTTCTTTGATTTCTCTGAAAAATAGAATCTCATTGGAATATTAACCTTTTAAACGCCGCACTATGATCAAGTATAACACTCAAAATTTCCTCTTTCCCATTTTGAGGCTTCTTTCGATGATTTGAGAGGGCATCTTCCTGTGCAAAATTCTTGAATCGTGCCAGTAGCTTTAAAACCTTTTCTGACAAATCAATCAATAGCTTATGTGAAGTACAAAAGTTGTCAAAGAAAATTTCATGCTTTTCTGGATTTTCAATAGTGGATAAAATTTCCCACACAACTCTTGATCCAAGAGGAGAGTTTTCTATATCGGGACTTTTCCCACTATAGATCCTCATAGAATATGGATAATTGCTGTTTGAACACAACATCCAAATTTTGTAACCAAACCTTATTGGTTTACCTTGGATGAACATTTTGGCAGAATGATGACCATAATAGGGCACCATCGATTCATCTATACTCAATTTAGGGTAGGAGAAAGCAAATTGCTGAAAGTTTTTTTCTAACAGTTCATAAAAGGGATCAATTTTTCCCATCTTTATCTTCTAATGCCAAGGTGTTATCTATAATATGAAAATTTTTCTTAAGCTTTCTAAATCTGTTTCTTGGCATTACAGTAGAAATAATTGGGACAGATAGATCTTCTTGCGTGCTCCAGTATAAATCCTCTCCAGGTACTTGGTGGTATCCACTAATTAATAATAATCCAAAAAACTGTCCTATATCATTTTCATCTTAGTTTCTCCTTTCTGTAAAGCGTACAATTCAGTCATTTTTGCTAATTGCAGTAGATATTCTACTGGTATGAACTTTTGAAAAATTTCAATTGTAGATAAGTTAGACAATTGAGGAAATGTTTCACAGATATTTTCATTGCAGTCTGTTTTAAGGGTATTTTCAAAACTTGTATCTTTTGCCCAATGATTTTCAATGTTTTTCTTTCTGAATTTTCGTTTTCGTTTCAAACTCTGCCCTTTGAAGTTGAAGGTAATTCAGAATCAAATCTCCTTTCATCAGATATTTCATTGGCACCTATTTTTGTGGATACTTCACTCTGACCACAAACATCTGCTGATATTGATATCAAAACTGTTGGGGGAGACTGTCCTTGACATTTTGATACTTCAGGGGATTACAGCCTTTAAAATTAAGGAAAAATCGATATTAATATTTATGAGTGACCCCTAATTTAAATAATTTATTTTAAAATGGCCCTTCAAATTTTTCATATTGTGATTTTGTGTCAGAAATTAAACTGAAACTAGCCTTAAAACTCACTTACACCCTTCCGAAAAAGTATTTGAGTGTAAGTCCCATGTCAGTTTCATATTTAAAATTTTGTTCTCTGTAAAAATGAATTATGCCGCTCAACAATAAGTTCTAAAATTTTCTTTTAAATTTGTGTTTTTTACAAAAAATAATTGCTTATTCATAAAATGAAAGCAGGAAATATGGCTATTACTCAAATACTTTTTTGAGTGGTTGTACGGACAAGTGGTAAATGTTCTTTATAAGTCTTCCGCCCAAGGCATCCCCATCTTGTAGAATTGCCATTACACAAATGCTCATTGTAAATACTGAATAACGCACCGAGAAAAACAATATAGTAATCTGGATGAAAGCAGTCTTGGTCAAATGCAAAACCGTAAAAATATTAATTAAGTAATGAACTATAAAAAATTAATGATTTAATTAATTAATTGTTTTAGGAATCATTTCATTGAACTAACTACCATGTTTAGGTTAAACTTCAGACGTGGGGGCTCTCAAGCTTTTTCCTTCAGAAAAAGTTTGAGGAAGGCCCAAGCATTACATCCCTGCTTTCCGCCATTATCTCGAAAATGTACATATGGGAACTTGACTTTGGTGGAATGGCGCGAGGATAACTTCTTTTTCCACTGGTATTTTACGGAGTGGCATAAGAGTAGGATGGCAGGACGTGCAAGATATCACAGGCTCCCGGCTGAAGCCCCCCTTAGTTATAAAAACATCTGATAAATTTTGAATTTTACAGGAATTTTTGAATTTTACTCCAGGAAATGTACAAAAAAGGACAAAATTTAGAATTTTTTTATCTAAGACATTTTTAATTTTAGCAACATAATCACACTGGCAAAAAATTAAATCAAGTTTTTGCTCTACTTAATAATTTTTACAGAGCAATTGGAAAAAAACTGAATTTTTCACAGAATTTTAAAGGGGATGTTCCACTTATAAGAACATTGGCATGTAAAAGGTTAAAACTTGATGAATTTTAGCTTAAACAATACTTTGAACATGCCATAAACTCTCTTTGACTATGCGTAAAACCTCTCAAATGTGCAGCTGTAGCCCTTAATAATAAGCATATTTATTTCTTCTTATATATTTTTCACCAGTGTTAAATGATGGCCCTCCATAGTATACTGGTTGTGCCACGTTTTATTATGATTTGGTACAAGTTAACACCATCCAAATGACAAAAATTTTTATTTCGAATTTATTTAACCCAAGATAAAAATAATATGAGGGTATACACTTAAAAAAAACTTTAAAAAGCAAGGGACACTTCAGTATACATTCAATTTATGAGATCAAAACCTCTATACTGTAGTGATTCATTATATTCAGTTGAATATCACTTTTTAATAAACTTCTGAATTTGTGAGGATATAAGTCATAAAACTGAATAAGCTCCAGGCATTACCTTTTAGTGTGTGAGCTGTTTTTCTTATGGGCCCTCACTTTGAATTGTTAACTTAATTTACTAAAATTTTATAAATTATCATTTCTGTAAAAGCAATGATAATTATGTGCTTAATAGAATTATGTTTCTTCAACTTTGTAAATGGTGAAAAAGTACAAACATTTTGGATTTCATATAATTTGTTAAGCTTTTGGTTAAGTTCTTTGAAAAAAATACTTTTGTGAAAAGTATTGTTTGATATTTTGTTTTGCATTGCTACATTGTGTTTCTGGCTGTACTGTGAGTGCTCATGCTTAGTTCAATATTTATATGTTGTGTATTTATGCATGTTGTGTATATATGTTGTATATTTATGTCCTTTTTTTTTCTTTTTCGAAAGAGAGTAGTAGTATTTATTTAATAACATTTTATTGCCATGTTCTGTTAAATACAGGGAGATCAACTTAAAAGAGTACCCGATGGTTTTTCTTATTACTCTTAAATCTGACAGATGTAGCAACTATTCTAACAATGAAGTATAACTGTTTGAACCCTCTTTAAGTGTGGGAGACAATTTCCAATACTATTGAACTCTTACAACTTTATTTGTAAGGTAAAGCAAAAATAGAGGCACACAATGCTAATCAATCCTGTGATAATTTTATTTTTAAAAGCCGTAATTTAATTCAAATTTTCTACATTATTATTCCTTACAGCAAATGTTGAAAATGCTTGCCACCATTTTGAATGCAAACATGAAAAAAAAATGGATTTTCCCGAGAAGTCCTCCAAACATGAATGAATTAAAACAAACCATAACTGTAGAAATCTTATTAATAACACCAACAATGCTTGGAAGAGTGTCAGAAAACTTGATTTGACGTGTTCATGTTTACATTCAAAATGAAGGCAAGCATTTTCAACATTTGCTGTAAGGAGTGATAATGTAGAAAATTTGAATTAAATTATGTCTTTCAAAAATAAAATTATCACATGATTAAGTAACATTGTGTGTCTCCATTTCTGTTTTACTTCACAAATAAAAGTGTTACAGCCCAACTGTGTTGAAAATTATCTCCCCAACTTAAACAAGGTTCAGACAATTGTATTTTAATGTTAGAGCAGTTGCCACTTCCATCTGATTTAAGAGTTATAAGAAAAACCAGATCAGATACTCTTTTTAGTTAATCACTCTGTATTTTCATCTAAGCACTAGCATTATAGAGGAGTGCAGGATATGTCTAAATGTGTGAATGAGGTTCAGGGCAAATTCTGAAGTGCTGGAGAAATTTTTTGTACCAAGTATATTTAAAGGGAGAAAAAATTAAATTTTTGTAGCGATGCAATCATCATTAAAAAAAGGGGGGGCTACCCTGATGAGAGCAAGTTCCTCTTACGCTCATATCCCATCTGCCGATCGGCCATTACTCTCACTTTAAAAGAAAGTAGCAAGATGACTGATATTGCTCATCAGGGTAAATTAATTTTTTTATTCAATTCTGGGGAAATATTTGGCACTGAACATTTTCTGCTCTATTCACATTGTAATTAAAAGAGGAAAAGAATATTGTTCGAAATCACACACACACAGAGACGGCAGAAAATAACCATTGCAATTGAATGCCAGAATAGTACATGAAATTCATCAACCTAAAATAGATATTTAGCTTTTAGATGCTATGTAGATGATAACTGTATGAGAGTAAACAGAATTTATTCATGTTATAGCCTAAATTGCCTGCTCCTAAGTGCAGAAGGAATGCTGATAATTTTCTAGATGCTTGCAAACAGATTGGAGTTCCCACTGTAAGTAATAGATTTGCTGTAATCTTTAATAAATTTAAATATTGTCAGCAGAATTAAAATTTAGATGACAGTAGTTTTATGTCATCAATTATTTCACCTTTAAATGTTGAAAGAACTTAACCTTTAATTATTTTTGTGGCATTTCTTCACAAAATCACTTATTTTATTTGTTTTTTAATGAAAATTGCTATATTGCAATCTATTATTTTTATTGGTGTGCACATCTCTTTTTCTTGCTTTTAGTGTTTGCAGTGTGAAGTATAAAAATATATCCTACAGCTTTCCTACTAGTCTTGCCTTTTTTTTTTTTCCTTTATAGATTTAAAGAATAAAAATGTATTGCATAGTGTTATTTTTAATCTATTTTAGTGTTTGTGTTTGTTAATTTTTATTCATATTGTAACTCTTGGAATTTTCTTATGTTGCTTTAAATTTAAGTCTATTACTTACTTAAGCTTACTTTTACTTATGATGATTGTATTATGTATGATTAAACATACCTGTTTTCTCGCTCTCTGTCTCTCACACACACATGCACACACAAAAAGCATTTATTTTACAGTAGATTTTTTAAAAGATGTATAAAAATGCATTGATCAGTGTAAAATTTATATATATTATTCCTACATACTGTATCACATACCCTACTGAAAATTGTATGAGTAGCATTTATAAATCTTTTACAGGAGTACTCAATTCTAATACATTATGCTGTATGGAGCCACATTCTTTAAAGTGTATTTTAGAGATTTCAGCTATTTCAAATGAAACAAAAGTTATTAAAGATTACAAAATGAAGCTCTCCATCAAAAATAATTTCTCTATCATTTATAGTTCTACAGGTGGATTCTAAAGGATTCCAATACATAACAGTCAAGGCAGTTTTAGAAACATTCATCCATTTCAATTACATACCATCCTACCATATAGTTAGGTAATTGTCCAGCGACAATTGTGTGCTTCTCACAAAAATTATGCCTAAAGTCATCAGGCTTGGTGACTTTTGATGATACATTGCCATTTTTGGCAAAATATGTTTTGAAAAATGAGCACAATTTGGAGACTTGAATCTTGCACTCTAGGTAACTGATCTACTTGGAACAAAACCGCAAACTGACTCTTTAACATATTCAATATTAATTTTAGACTGACCACAAATTCCTCACTCTTTATGTCAGTTACTCTTCAGTTAAAGGATGAAAATAACTTTTAATGTCCTTTAACAAGCACATTACAAGTGCTAAGTATTATATAAGGTCTTGCAAAATGATATTTATAGTTATATACAGCTTTTTTAAAGATTATCTCTGAAATCTAGCCAGATTTAAATACAATACATTGCCAAATTTGGCACAAAATATTGTGGTGTTCGAAAGTGCTTTATAATCAATGTGTTCTGCACGATTTATCTTTCTTGTTTTGATTGTAGTCAGCTGGATAATTTATTTACAAGGTCACCTAAAAGACTTGCATTAAGGATTACAATGCATTAAGGTCTATGGATACCTTCAATTCATTAAAAGTCTGTGGTCAGTTGGTTATGCCTGAAATCTCACAAAATGCCTCAAGTTTGGTGGCTTTTGGTGAAATATTGCCAAATTAAGTGCTAAAAACAGGTCTTTAAAACTGAACTCAGCTTGGCAGTATCTCAAATATTTGTCTAGAAGTCACTAAACAACAGTATTATATCTCTTTCAAATGATTTAAATTTAGATAAAGTTCACTGAAAATACTTATGATTAAACAGACTTATAAGGAAGTCATGTGGTATCCACATCAGATATATATATATATTCTCTCTCTGATGCTTGCAAAATTCTGTGAAGTATTGTACTTTATTTTCACACGTTTTTTAGACTTGTTAAAAATTAGGCTCTAGGCTCTTTTGGCTTAATTTTGGCTAGGCTTAATTTCTAGGTTCTTTTGATGAAATTATGTACTCTTAAAAAGTGCTCAACTTCCCTTCTTCTCATACATACATACAAAATATGGCATTTACCTTAGATTGCTTAATAGAAAAAAGTTAAATCACACACTCACTTATTTTACGGCTCATCATCAGCTATAGATTTTAACAAAGTTAATATTGTACTCTTCCTTCAAACGTTTTATTTTTTATATTTGTTTATTTATTTTATATATGCTGCATACTTTTGTTCTATTGTAATCTCTGCATTTTCTTTCCTTTGCTCTCCAAACAGATTATTTTATTTTGTATTCCTTAGTTGTAGTAGGTATTTTAAATTATGGATAAAATCTTTATGAAAAAAATACATTAGTGTATTTTTAATAATTTTAATAGAACTGTGTTTTTGTTCAAAATTTGGCATTTTAATTACATTTCATTACAAGTGCTAAGTACTAGTGTATGCTGTTTGTTTGCTTATAAGTTTGTTTCCTTATTTATTTATTTAAAAACAAGTTTTTTCATAAAATCATTAAAACTGTTTAACATGTGCTTTTAATTTTGTTAAATTATTACTAATACTTTTTTTTATTACTTGGTGGTGGAAAATTTGTAGAAAATCTCTGCTAATAAGTCTACTTGAATAACAAGTCCATGAGCAAAATAAATAAATAAATAATTAGTAATACTGGTAAATTAATAATAATTATTATTATATTTAAAAACTAAACAAACTCCTGTCTTTTAATATCTAACAACGTTTTTAAAAAATTATTTGGAGTGATATTATGCAAGTCTGGCTATAAAACTATTTTTGCAGTTTTGTTGCTGACATCTTTTTGATTGAAAATTAAATCTGCTGCTTTAGCAAGATGATATTAAAATTCTAAAGTAAAAATTAAATGCTATAGTTTGAATAGTTTTATAAAATAAGGTCATTGTCATTTTTGAGTGGACATATTTTCTCTAATTCAGTTTATTGATTAAAATGACTTCATACCTGTTTTCTCTATCAAAAAAGGTAGACGCTTTCTGAAATTTTTGTAGGAATAAAGAAAATCAAATAATGTGGGTAAAATCTCATTATTGTCCAAGTGACTTGCGAAAATTTATGCAATTCCTGCTCCTTTTAGGGATTGTCAAAATTTTGTGTTAAGCAGTTTCCACTTTATGCTATATCAGTTATTTTTGTGCACGTGACTCATTATATACGTGTATGAGTTATAATGTGCTTGTTCTTGCCTGGTTTCTTTGCAGGCAGAACTGCGCAGTTGGGCTGACTCATTTCTTGAATGGAAAGCTGTCAGGACTTCACCCTTGCAAACCAAAGAAATGTCATTTTTAGCAGACTCTGCTGCTGGTCAAGTCATTTTCTCCTGCTTTTTGCTAATCATCTTTATTAGCACTGCACTATTCCTATATCAGTTCCAATCACCGCACTGAAAGTGCACCACCCCTTTTTTATTATTAGCTTATGCTCAATGAAAAAAAAAAAAGGAAAAGAAAATCAAATTTATTATAGCAGCTAATTTATGTATAATTGAATTTTATTAAAAAATATTTTTATTTTGTGGATTTTGTGCTTTTTTTATTCATAGCAATGATACAACACATATACTTACATATTTTAATTTTCATCTTGACATGTGCACACCATTTTTCTTTTTTTTCATTTGAAAATAATATATTTTTAAAGCTAATCAATATCTATTAATAAATATTATTAATAATTAAGCTCGATAGGTTAATAAAAATGTAATGGATAAGGATAGAAATTTGAATATGTGATTTTGGATTTTATATCCTATTAAAAGTATGATTGCTATTACTTTAAAATTACTACTTACATTAAAGATATTTTGCATGGAAAATATAACTGATTTATATTTCACTTGCTTTTATATTTCACTGCTGTTTAATCAACTCATTAATATATATATTGACATACCTTATTGCTTTACACTGGCTTATTTTAAAATCTTGCATTTTTCCCAGTTTTCATTTTCCCCCTTTTTATTCTCTTAATTTTTAAATATGTTTATATGTAATAATGGATAAAAAAATCTTTATGAATTTGTTTCTAAAAGGTAAGTGTAATTTCTGTAGGTGGGTGGAGTATATTTTAAGGTTTTAATCTATTGTACTTATTAAAAGCCCTAGCTTTTTTTTTTTTTTTTTTCTTATCAAGAGCTGTATCCCTTTCTGGATTTCTAATAAAACTTTTAAAAACTCTTCCTCTCCTTTATGAACTGTTCTAGTGATTTCACTTTGAGATTAATAACCTGACTTGAGTGTAAAAAAGTTTTCTCAAAAGGGGAAATATTTGGCGATTTACCCAGAAAGCTGTTATAATTGGTCATAGTTTTAACATTTAGAATATGTTGCGAACATTTGTGTATGCTCCATTCCAAATATGGGCTATCCCATTCTGTCAAGTTTCTGATGTACAGGATGATTATAATTAAAGCTTAAGTTTCAAAACGCTATAAAAAGAGAATCACTGATCAGAATGAAATCAAATTTGAAGGGAATATTGTTGAAAAAGGGGGAAAGCATACGGCATGAGGTAAAAAGATAGTTCCAAATTTTAGCAGCTCCATCTGTTGCTAAAATTTGGAACTTTTTTTCTTGTGCCATATGCTTTCCACCGCCTTCAATATTATTCCATTCAAATTTGACATCATTCTGATCACTGGTTCTTTTTCTATAATGTTTTGAAACTTAAACTTTAGTCATCCTGTGTATGTAAGAATGTATGGTGAAGGAGGGTGACTTCCAATGATTATTTGAAATTACTTACAGTATAACCTCATAGATTAAATAGAGAGCTTAAATTCTAGTGATTAAATATATATAAAACTGTGTTATTAAAAAAATATTAATAAACAGAATGAAAATATGCAATATTTAGTAATTTGTCAACTGAAAAAAAAATGAGCAATTCATTTAAAATATGTTTCAGTGTACAAAATACTGAGTGCAATTGTAAACAAACATTTGTTAGCAGATAGCAAAAAATGTCCGGTGCAGACAAAAAACTCATTTGGGCATTTGCAGTATCAATGCAGAGTAAATCTTCTGCTGAAATAATAAAAAGCATAAAAGCTATCTCTTTATCACAAAAAGCTTTGAGTTATTTTGATATGAAACTTACAAGACCTGCCCACATATCCTCACTCACTATGTCAAAGCAAATGTGTGTCACTGGCTCTGTGAAGACTGTAAGGGTAAACGAAAGCAGCATTTCCAGTTTTTCTTCAAAGATCTTGTCTTCTCTAATTGGAATGGTTGAAATGTGTCAATTCCAATGTTAATCTAAAATTTCAATGAAAATTTAAGTTTGTTGGGTTTTGCATTTAGCCTAGCTAACCCAGAGTATACAGCACTTGTAGCAACATTTTTCACTAAATTACTTATGGAAATCACAGAATTTCCTTTATAAATTACCCATATCCATAGCATTCACATTTATGGAGGTAAGTACATAATAAAATATAGAAAAATTTCCAGAGATATAAATTTTCATTCAACAATACAAATTTTAATTCACTTTGCTAGCAACCATATATGTAATTTGTAATAAAAGTTTTCTTTTTATAATGTACCCAATATTAAAATTTCACATTTAGAGAAAAGTAAGTTTATTTACTGTATAAATTTATGATTATGGGCCAACTATAAAAATATCTCCCATAATTGTGGAGAACTTTTTTTTTTTTCCAGTGTGGGGGGGGGGGGGAAGCTTTCCAGGCTATTTTTATTATCAAAACAATGTATTGAGTTACATAGTTTTTCAAAAATTCTTTTTGTTTTTTGTTTTACTGGTAAAAAGATATTTTTAATTTAGGGAACATCTGATCCAAAAATTAAACTATATGAAGGATAATTGCTCATATTCATAAAAGAAGACTTCTCAAATTCACTATCTACTTTTTGAATATTTTGGATATTGCAGTTCTCATTTATCCTTAACAAGTTAAATATTCTGTGATAATTAGTGGAAATGTAAAGTGTTTATGTATTGGGGGAACATAAACATTTTTATACTAGTGTTATAAACTGGTGGTCAACATATTAAATATTTGAGCAAAAGTTTCAAATTAAAATGTATTACCTGCTAAGCCATTTCTAAAAACCTTAGTTGGTTCTCAGTGAATAAGTATATAAAATAAATAAAATACTTTTGATTTGAGCTCTTGTAATAAAGTTGGTTTTCATTTATATTTCAATTAAAAATCTTAAACTAGCACCTCTGAGGGGTATTTGACAGTTATGTTGGAAACAAAATGTAGCTTTTAGAAGAATTATAGTTCTATTATGAAGATGCAACTACAACAAAAAAGAAAAGAAAAATGCTTGATTTTAAGAAATATAATGTAAAAATCATTCTTTAATTATATAATTGGAAATATACAGAAAGTCAAAGATTTATTTTATTTTGAGTACTGAACAGTTTATTCAGTTCTTAAATGTAATGTAATAGCACTGGGAGCATCAGAAAAAGTACATATAAATATTTTAAAAGCATATAAATGCCTGGATATGGCTGACTAATTATACCTGAGTCTGAACTCAGCCAAAATAAAATGGATATGCAAATGTATGCCTATACTTATTTTTACTTTCTGTTGAAGAGAAATTAACTGCCAGAAAGTCTTAATAATAACTGCCCAAGCTTAATAATAGCTGTCTTACCTTTCTTATCCAGTGATATTTTCTTCAAAATTTTACTGCAGTTTTCTGATGTTCATCTATTTTCTGTTGTCTAATTAACATTGCAAGTTAGTTAGATTCAAAAACTGCACAGGGGCAGCCTGGCACGATAAACAAGGTAAGCATCGCATCAGGGAACCATTTTTAATTCAAAAACTGAGAAAAACATGATCTGGAGCCTAAAAAGGGGTGCTTTTTTTTTTACACGTTTGCAGGGGGGCATCTCATACACTAGAGCCGTCCCTGAAACTGCTTGTAGTTTGCAGTTTCTGCTTCTTTATTTTTAACTTGTATCTACTAGGGTTGACTCAATAGTGAATTTAAGTTAAGAATTGCTGAGTGTAGTTTCATTACTTGCTTGTTCCCTTAGATGAATCAAGCAAAATGACAGAGAAAAAGAAAATTCACTTGCAAGTCCTCAACAGTAGCTTAGCATACTCAGACTTCCTTCAGAGGTCGTGAGGGGGGGGGGAATGTTATAGACATAATGCTAACAGGCATAATTCTTATGTAAAAAATGAAATATATGGATTTTGTATAAAAAAAATTTCAGGAAGGTGTGTAAACCCCCCCACCACCACCACCAACCCATCCCCAGCCCCTTATATCCTCAACAATGCAAAACAATAGGACAATGTTACGTCTGTTGAGAAAATGTTCTCAGTGGTTATTCCTCAACATGACGGATCACTCTTATCTCACTTGTTCCATCTACGCGATGGCCACTATCACCTTTCCAAATTTGGTAAAGATCACATAAGCATTCTCAGAGCAATTAGCAAACAAATGTCCCAAAATTTAATCATTAAGCTTCGCTCAGTGAAAATTCACATTGGTAGGTCTGGTAAGACAGAGATAAAGAGGGTAGTCCCTGAAGCTGTGGAATTTCTGGAGAAGCTCAGGATCTCAATGCACACTCATGGCTTTATCTGAATAATTTAATTTTAAAATAAGTGTTTAAGTTGACTCATTAATAACAGCTGTTGTGATTTGTTAATTTTAAATGATGACAGAAGGGATATTTAAAGAAGTTAAAAGGAGTACAATGCTACGTTTAAGAAACTAAATCTCCCCTTCTTCAACTATGTTAACAAAGTTGTGAAATGCAAACTTACAAATCTGTCAATTAAGACTCTTTTTAGTGAAAATTCATATTAATATTTGAGTTTTTAATATATGTATTCTTATTTCAACAAAAAGAAGGGCTTGTGATATTTTCTAAGCTTCATCTGATATCAAAAATTAGATTAAACAAAAGAAATTTATGGCAGTATGTAAGTGTAATGGTGAAACAGTATATTAAAAATAGGGTATGGCTGATGCCATGCTATTTGACTTAAAGCCCAAATTTTTATGTGTAGCCCTCCTTTTTTTAACATAGTGTTCCACTTTTTAATAAATCTAAAAATGTAAAAACAATTCCTTAAATAAAAACAGAATTTTAATTTCATTTTAAAAACTAATTTTTAATAGTTTCCCTTTCTTTCTTAAACATAAAGTACATGTTTGATAATTGTTTTACTAGTAATTAATTAATCATTAAAAATTAATCATCAATTAAACTGAAGAAGCCAAATAAAACATTATAATCTAGATTTTATTTTTGCGTGGTTTCAAAATAGCATGGTGTATTTAAAAAAAATAAAGATATTAACAATGCATCAGCAGTGATAGTAATCGGAAAATTTCAGGCATGAAAGACGTTTGTGGGAAATCCGCTTTTTTTTAGTTAAATTGCACAGAAAATTATGCCTGAGCATTCAAATTCCTATCTTTTTCCATCCTTTCTGTGATGACTTTTCTTTTTTTTCCCTTTAGCATTCCTTCATTTAAATCACCAATTCTGTTGGATTAAAAATAGATTCCTATTTTGCATTTTAAAGTTTTTACAAATTTATCATATTAAAATACACTTACAGTTATTTCAAGTGGGAGTTGATTTTTCTTAAATCTACTTGAAAAATCTATTTGTGTGTTGTGAAAGATTTATTGACAATAGTTATTGAAAATTATAACATGCTATTTCTGTTATTTAATAAGAAGTTCAATATAGCAACATGCAATAAGCCAGAATTGGTTATAATAATTTTAATATTATTGATTAAAATTAATAAGTACTCTGAATACATATCTCTCATTTGCAAATCTTTTAATGATAGTTAAAGTATACAGGCTAACAAAAGTTCTTTTTTCCTGCCCTTCGATCTTCAGTTCTAATGCTTATGTTAAGTTCATCTATGTTTTTATGTTCTTTCATGCCTGAAATTTGAAACTATTTATTAAAAAAATCTAGAACAATTTAAAAATGAGTTTTATAGCATTTAAGAGTTGTGCATAATTTTCTAATTTTTGTGTAAATGAAAATGTTGAGGAATATGTTTTAAGTATGTTTAAAGTGCAAATATAATTTTGTAAAAATATTAAATCCTAGCAGCGTGGCCCGGTGTTGCCCGTGCAATGGAAGCTAAATGCCTATTGACCTTATATATAGATTGTAAAGGAAAGGAATGTGAATCCTCATGCTTCAATGGTAAAAAAAAAAAAAAAAAAAGACATGGGACTTCCCACTGCAACGGGAAAAAAAATGAAGAAGGCGTCTGATAGTGTACAGAGGTTACTGAGAATTGAATGTGAATCCTACTGCTACAATGATAAAAAAAGGACATGGGACTTCCCGCTGCAACAATAACAAAAAAGAACATGGCACCTGATAGCTTACAGAGGTTGCCGGGAATTGGACGTAGCTAGGCTTCTCCCCTTTTGCCTGTCTGTGTTCTAAGTCTTTTATCGCTAATACCTTAGCAACTACTAAAAACAAATAGAATCCAGTCGTCGGTATGAGATTGTAAAGGGAAGGAATGTGAATCCTCTCACTGCTATTATTTAAAAAAGGTACACGGGACTTCCCGCTGCAACCAAAAAAAAAAAAAGAAAGAAAGAAAGAAATGAACAGTGGACTTGCCAGCGTACAGAAATTACCGAGAATTGGACGTGGCTAGGTTTCTCTCCTTCTACCTGTTGTGTTCTAATAGTCATTTAGCACTAATACCTGCACACCTTCTAAACTAATTATATTTTTATTTCAAGTACAGTAAGAGCCACTGGAGGCAAATGATTGGGCATATATACAAAGGGCATTCCATAAAAACAGAGAGTAAAATCATAAAAAATCAAGAAATATATTTACAGCAAAAAATACATCATTCTTCTTCAAAATACCTTCCATCAGATGATATGCAACGGTCCCATCATTCAACCCACTTTTATGAACAAGTAGAGAAGCCCTTTTCTGGAAGCTGCTTCAAAGAACCCTCCACTGCTGAAATAACTTCAGAATCTGTGTTAAATTTTCTGCCAAGGAGCTTCTCCTTCAACGTCAGAAATTGCATGGTGCAAGATCGGGACTGTAAGGGGGATGTGGCATGATCTTGAAGGATTACCCACACAATGTTAACATTTTGATGATTTACAACACTTTTTGGTCGCCCAGTCCTGCAGACAAACGGCCTTTCTTGAAATCACCATGCCATCTAAAAATCGTAGACTCACCAAAACATTTGTCTTTGTAAGCTTCTTTCATTAACTTAACTGTTTCTGGAGCTGTTTTGCCCAAACAATAGCAAAATTTTATGGCACAACGCATTTCGTTTTTTAACTCTGAATCACTCATCTCCATTTCTGTAGTGCAAATAAAACAGTTCTTTAAACAAGCACGGAACTAGGAAAATAAAATCGTCTGCTTCGTTTAGAATTTTGTATAAACATAAAGTTAACAGTTTGAAAAAATTGCCTGCACTTCTATTTTTTAGTTTTGCGGTGTTGCGACAACGTAAAAAAATAACTCTCAGTTTTTATGGAATGCCCTTTGTACAGTAAATAAGAACTTAAATAATGATAGATGAAATTAAAATCCAGGTTTTTATAGTTATTTTATTAAAAATCCAGTTTTGTTTACATGTAATGTTCGCAGTGGGTTTAATTTATTTATAAATATTTAGTAACTATCTTCTCGATGAATTGATAATCCGTGTAAAATAATATCTTCAAATTCTTCAGGACTCGTACTTCCTAATGAAGTAATTTCAAATAAATCCTGCATGTTTGTTTATTTCTGATGGATCCCCATTTGAAGTGCAGGGACGACCTTGAGAATGTAAACCATATGAAAAAATGAACACCGTCAGTTGTCTTGGAAATGCTTCATCCCCACTTACACACAGGACGAAAGGGGGGAAGTTTGCTGTTTCTTCAATCACAGAAGAGAATTTTAACCTGTGATATTTTCAGAAAAAAAATCTAATAAACATTTCTGCACAGTTCAAATTTTAAAAGAGGAAGAAATAAATGTTTAATCAGTGGTAAAAAGATGGAAAATTTTTGCCCATTAGGTTTTTCGATGCGACAGTTTAAAAATAGCCATAAAATAACTCAAGCACTTCTATTTGGTTCCGAACTATTAATCCGATTAATTTCATTTTTACAGCATTAGTTTTCTCTTGTCCTATTTAGTCAGTGTGCCAAATTTGGTCCAGATCTGTCAAACGGTCTGGACGCGTATAGCGAACGAACAGACAGACAGACTTTCCTCTTTTATATATATATATTTAAAATAATATTAAATAAATTTTTGTCTTTTTGTAGAGGGGGGGTGGGGAAATCATGTGTATTTCCAGAAAATTTCACTACCATCCACTATCATCCTTGCAATACATAAAGTAACATTCTGTTTTTGTAATTTTCTAGACTTATTGCATTTCTTTATTTCTCGGGATATTCAAAGAGTTTATTCAAGGAAAACTATCCATCACTATTCTTCTCTTTAGTATACTATTTCTAATAATGTTTTATGCATCCACTGTGTAAAAGATAAACTGATGTATTAACATTCTGGAAATACTGTATGATTCTTTTTATAGATAACTTAATATAGTTACAAATAAGTATTAAAATTTGAGTTAAAAGTATAAATATCATAATGAATTAACTTATTTTTTAAACGAATTTATTTTCATTTTAATTTAAGTACTGTTACAAACTAAAAAGTTAATGGCAGAATAATCATAACTCTCATCATTTTGCTGTAGTATGTCAAATGTAGTAGTAGTCAATAAATCTTTTAACTCTAGGCGTAAAACCAAGGCGCAACCACTTCAGGCGTAAAACCAAGATAATTTACAGTGAAATCTGGTATAATCATGCTTACGGAAGTCACCAGCAAAGGAAATTTGGTTACCCCAAAAGGTCAGCAACTGGTAGTAAAAAAAAAACAAACCTGGCAGATACAAGTTAGAATTGCCATGTTTCAACTTTTATTTCATGCAATTTAGCTGACTGCATGGACATCTCATCTTGTGGGACAGATGGTGAAGAAAAAAAAGATTTTAAAGTCATTCGCGAACTTGGCATACTGAAAATGAAAAAATTATGCAACAATGCTGTATAAAATAGCTTGTGCGTACAAAAAATTAATCAGCATCACAAATAATTAATACCTCTGAAACCACTTCACTTCTGGTCAATAAAAGAACAAATAATTTATAGTGAACAGACTATCTGCTGATATGAAAAAAAGAATCCTGCGACTTTACTTCAAATTTTTACTGCCAAAAGTCACCCCAAGATCTGTTTCTTGCAAGTGTCTTAATTGCCAAATTTTTATGCAAACAGAGCCTGTACATGGACCTTAAAAAAAATAATAATAATAATTTGGCTGTTCATCACAAGATTTCTGGCCAAAAAAATTCATCATTGATAAATAGTAGACATAAAACCAAATTAATGTTTCTTATGTGAAGAATATGGGAAAAGCTCTTAGCTCCACGATTTCAGGCGACAAAATTGTCATCCATGTTTACGATTTTGTTGACGAATGGTTCCGATTTGGCAATATTTGTCGCTTTGTCACCATGTTGGCGACATCCCTAATGATACTGAAGGAACCAAAAAAATATATTATGGATTGTATTGTTGTAAGCTCATTGATATTTTGTTCATTATTTGCTTCCAAATTATCAAAAAATACAATATTCTTAACACATTGAATAACACTTCATTCATCAATGACCAGATCTTGTATACTGATTTCGAAGAAGTGATGAATTGATTTTGTAAAGCCAGGGGAATATACAAATGAATATCTTATGTTTTTATTGTATAGTAAAAATACCCACAGGAATTCTCATCCACAGGTTAGCATAAAGTAATTACCTTTATTCATTTTCACTTATTTTTCGATCGCTTTCACAGTCATCAATTGATGATCAGAATGATCCATTACTGAAAGGACTAAAGTTTATCAAAAAGCAGTATAATACAACAAATTTCCCAAAAACTGTAAATAAAATTTATATAAAAAAAGAATAAGGAACAATGGAGATAATATTGAAGATCAATTTTAAGACAGCAATACTGTTTTGTAAAGGAGTGAGGATGAAAAAATATGCAGCCACAGCTAAAGCAATATGATTACTTGTAAGGCCTTATAAAAATATAATGACAAGAATAAGAATGGATAAAGATAAGCTATATAAATGTGAATGAAACCTCAGGAATTTGCAAAATTAATTTAAAATATACTGAGTCGAATGAAAGAGCTTGCCTGAGAATTGTCTGAGAGAGGTTGAGTGACAAAACAAAAAAATTACTGAGAGGAAGATGGAGCATCAAAAATATTTAATAAAAAGAGGAAAATAAACTACAGCTTTGGCAAGAATAGCCCCAAAAAACCCCAGTAGAAGTTAATCTTAAAAGTATTTAAAAAATTGCCGACTTATTGAAATAGAAGCTACGTTTAACTCTTTAGTCCCCGTACTGGCTCAGACGGCTGTTGTATCGTATCCCCGAAACTGCCTTGCCACTCAAGAGTGAGTTCTTCCCACCCGACACAGGAGTTATTGATTGAGTTACACCCCTTGAGGCTTGAGAACTTGAGGAAGAGCGAAAATACATAATTTGTGTATTCATGGTCTGCATGATGTATGAGTGTGCAATGGGATGTTAAAAGCAGTCGCAAAAGGTCTTCGCTGGGTTAGCACAATAGGAAAAATTTCACCTGTAATGCTACTCAAGAAGGGAGGTTCAAAACTGTCACTTATCAGTAATAAAAGTATCCACTTTCCGTCAATGGTGAAGGCATTTTTTGGCCGTTTTGTTGGGAATCAACAGACATGAGATTTTTGTGGAGCTGCGAACTAGAGTTAAAAGATTTATTGATTTTCTATGTAAAGCAATAGAAATTATCTCAAGTTAGAGGACATTTGATGTCATGATGCATGCTTATGCAAATGAAGGCTAGTGGATATTTTTAAAATTCAGGCGAAGTAAACAGGGTTGCTGCCGGTTCAGGGGAAACCTGAAAATGTCAGGAAATTTCATTTTGACAAAAAAAGTCTGGGGAAATGGTAAATTTTAGCCCAAAACCTAGAAAATCACATTATGTGACCTGGAAAATTATCAGAAATCTGTGTTTGTATATAATCAACGTTTAACTGTACTTTGAGAATCTGGAAATATTAAAAAAAGGTATGCAAAATTGATATCCTAAACATAAAAAATGATCTGCATTTTTATCACAAAAAGGCCTGGAAAAGTCGGAAGTTTTTTCAAATATTGAGTAGCAACCCTGAGTAAACCAAAAACCTAAGGATGAGTATGTGAAAGCAGTTGAAAAACTTTGTGAAAATGGATGAAGTAGTTCCTTAATGTTTAACTATGAATATCTTATGATTTTGGTGTATACTAAGTTGTATTTTCACATTTGAAATATAGTAAAAAAAAAAATTATTAACAATGTACCATTTGTGCCTGGCTTTCTGCTCCATCATTGACACTTACTGGACGTTGCATCATACATTTGCATATAAACAAATTTTACTTAAATTACAAATTTATTCTAATATGTATAAGTAAACATTCATGCTTGTTAATACAAAATTTGAGTTTATTATCCTGACATCCAGAAATCATAATCTTTACCTGTGTACTGTTTCAAGGGTGTCAACCATAGACTTTTTTGTTTTTCCTTTTACGAAATAAAATAGTTACTTGTTTGTTTAAACAATGTGTTTAATCTGGTACTTTTTCTTAATCTGATATTATTTTTTAAGGTTTACCTGATATAGTAGCTAGAAATTTAACCTCTACTATGTAAGAATTAAACTTGTTTATTTCAAACTGAGATAGTCGTTGTTCCTTTAATCTGTCGTTTTGCAATTTAAAAAAATTGCCACAGAAACACAGCCGCATTGCTCCAAATAAGGTGCAAATAAATGTCTTTCAAAAATTGTTCAATAAATTAATATCATTAGTCTTTTTAATTAATGCTAGGTATTGTCAAGTTGCCATTTACTATGCAAGAAAGCTGCTTACAGCACCACTTGGCAATTAAATTTTGAGTTAAGTGTTCTTATCTCAAAAACGGTACAAGATACGAGGGGAAAGTCAATTATAAAGTTGTTCAGCATCATCGATTTAGTTAGAGAAGACATTTTGTGTACATTAATGTTAAAAATAAAAAATGTAAAAGGCAAGGGGTAAAAGCATTTTACTTATACTTGCGACAGCTTGCCACCAGTCATTGTACTTCAGTATCACCAGTTGTTGTACAATGTGCAACGGAAATTGCAGACCAGAATAGTCTGTTTGTGTATTGTTGCTGACAGAAAACACTTAGTGCATGAAAGATAAATGAATCTAATATCAACAAGTGCAGTTTTGGAAAACTTGACCATAAAAATGTGCATTTTATGACTTCCATTTGTTGTTCCATTATTGTGCACATTCATATGCGCAAGGTATCTTTTCTTTCTGAATTGATGATGCTGTTCAACTTTGTAATTGACTTTTTTCCTGTATCGCTTACGTTTTTTATATAAGAACTAGCTGCGTACCCGTTCTCCGCACGGTGGGAAACGCATATTTTCCTTACACACATATATAATTTGAATTAAACCCAGTAATGAGGAATCGCAAAACATGAAAAAATACTTGAATCGTGACTAAAAGTTGACGTCATGAGTGCAAATTTTAGACGATTGCAACATGACACAAAAAGTACGTCAATGTGACTGGCGATCAAAAAAGAAAGAACTTTATGGTATGCAGACAAAACTTTTCTTTTTCGAAAAATGCCTGATTTCTACATCAAATAATTCGTTTTGTGAGGTTTAGTATATACCACATTGAGGTTTATTATATATAGTATATACCACATAAATAACATTACATGATGTTGACAACAATTTTATCTTGCATTTTTCGAAGCGTGGACAATGGCATTAGCACAGTTATGTTACACACGACTTTATTAAATTTTACCTAAATTAAAAAGCCTACATGAAACAATGGATGCATCATTTACGTTTAAAGCCAAAAATGTACCCTGCTCCGGTGAAAATCATGCCGCTTTTGTAAATGAAAACGTTCGTGATGTAACTTCTGAGAAAAAGCTTATTACCCTTATTGAACTCTTAATGCATTATCACACTTGTTACATAAAAGTGACGTTTATCTCACTGTCAATTCGCACTAAATAAATAACTAATTTCATTTTTTAATTTTTTACAGATTACAGTTGACCCCTTTATGACATGGGTCTACATCACGAATTCTTAGAACACGGCGAAAACATTACGATCGTTTTCGTGTAACACGTTAAAAGAGACTTGTACAGCACGATGAAATGAGACATACGTTCTGATATTATGACGCCTTAGCTCCTATAATTAACATTCCTTTTGAATGGCAACACCAAACATCATTGCATTTTTACGGAGCGCAAATAAGTTTTGCCGCGATTATACCGCGCAGTCCGCATTCCAGGTGGAGTATAGCGCAGGACCTGTACAACATGGATTCCTATAACACGGAACGTATCTACCGTGTTATAGGGAATCTATTGTAGTTGCATAGTGTTAAATTCAATAGTTAAGAAAATTCTGGGTTGCTGTATTTAGTAATATTTCATCTTACCTTGGTGGCCGAAATGTATTAAAACCAAATATTCGAACTGTATCAAAAGTAAAATTTACTAAAAGCAAAAATTTTAATTTTGTATAACCCTCAGAACAACTTCGGAGTTTGCCATCTACGACGGTTTTTCATGACATGACAACTGATGCTCGCGTACAGTGGCATAGCCAAGGAGGAGATAGGGGGTCACAACCCCCCATGTGGAGTTTTTTGCCATACAAAATGTATATTCTTCACTCCTGTAACATTCCCATGAAAAATTTTGGCTACTCCTGCTAGCATATAATTGATCTTTTTTTTTTTTTTTTTTTCATTTATCAGTGATCAATATACTTCAGGATCGGAATCTCCACGGTAAAAAATGGTCTAAAAAATCTGACACCAGAAAAATCTGATTAACACAGTGGGGTTACACAAATACACGCCGGACATACGCTCTTGCTTATGTCTGGAGGAGCAAATACATTAGAGGTTATGTGCTGCTCCGGATAATCTGCCAGCAAAACAGCAAAAATGACGTAAAAAATGACATCCACACGCGAAGGAAATAAAATTAAAGATATGCAGAATTGCATGAAAACTTTGATTATTTTTAAAGTGCAAGTCTGATCCAGTTAGTTCTATTTATTTCACGTTTGATGCGCTTTCACTTTTTCGAGTCTTAAAAGCTGTAGAAATGAGTGGTTTCACTTAATTGTTAAATTTAACAACTTAAGTGGCAGCAATGGATTCCGTTGCTACGGAAATTATAGGAATGTTAAAAATAGAACATGAAATGAGTTATTCATGTTTACTTTGTTAGAACTGCCATATTGGCGAAATTAACACCGCCAGTCGATGGCCAATAGCTCAAACCACAAATTAAACTTGACACTAACTTGACGCAATACTTTGTTTGACGGAATTAAAAAAAAATATCTATGCATGCGCTAGTGACATTGGCTCATCTCAAAATTCTCTCTCTGGAATTTATAATAAGTACAAAGCTGCACTACATTTGAATATTTTTCGCTAACTTTGCTAAGAAATGTACTAAAGTAGGAATCAACATACATTTCAATTCGTAAAACAAAAAATATATTAGACAGTATTAATTGCGCCTTTCTAACAGCTTCTAGTAAAAGAAACTTCCGTAGCGCTGCTTTAACAAATAAGAATCAATTATTTATTACACAGTACTTCGATCGCCAAATGCCAACATACACCATTTTGCAAGATTTTTTTGTTTTCAGGGAATCATTCGAAGCATTGATTTAACAGCAATCAAAATGGGAAATAGTTATCTATCATTTATATGGTTCCATCGCCGAAATTTAATGCAGGCATATTATTGATAAGTAGCAGTTATTTAAATTATTATTAACTATAACGGGTTTTAATCACCGTTAACTACCATGTACAAAATGCGAGAATTTCAATTTTCTGAAATTTGCAGGGTGTCGACAAATCAGGGAAATCGGGGAAATCATGGAAAAATCAGGGTACTTTATCGATCTGGAAAAATCATGGAAATATCAGGGAATTTTGCAAAAATATTTAAAAATCAGGGAACTTTCGTTTTTGCCTAGTGAACTAGATCATTTTTAATTGTCAATCTGATGTGCGGCTCTGTTCTGGATCACACGATACTCAACTGATGCACAGATACAGACATTTTACGAATCCGAAACCAGAATACAGATCATATGAGAACATAGAAATATGAATCCGAGACTCAAGTGCACTATCACTGTACGAATCCAAAAAGTGCATGTACAGTAGAGAGCCAGAAATCCGCACAGCTTGGGACCATGGGTTGTGCGGATTTTAGGATTTTGCGGATTTCGGGCCGTAAAAGATAAATCATTACATTTCTGATTTTAAAAAAGTAGAATACAATTACAATGAAATAAAAACAGTCAAAAGTATTTCACTTATATTTTCACATTAAATACAAAAGCATGAGAGAAAAAAAGAAAAAATTACATTAAGACTAGCAAAGCAAATGGTTCCAAAATTTCCTTTTTCTAATTTTGAAAGCATGTTCTATGGCGATTTGTTTTAAAATATTATTTTTTTCTATTTTTTTTTCTTTCTTTTCTTTATTTTTGCAAAATGTATATTATCATTAATTCTTGTTTTGTTACAGAACTTTGCTGTTCTAAAAATTTAAGGTATTCTTCTCCTAACTTAAATCAAATGGATTTTATTATTATTATTAGCCAAGTTTTCATCATCAGAATCATATTTATCTGGATACAAGACACTTTTCAACAATTTCATCACTGGCAGATGACTTCGAATTTCATTATTTACACCAGAGAAGGTGTGCGGATTTCGGACGTTTGCGGATTTTAGGTCGGAGGATTTTTGGCTCTCAACTGTATTCGGACTCGTTCTAAGATGCGGATCATACAAGAAACCGGATATGCGAATCATATCGGCATGCGAATTGCTTCCTGAATAAAGTCGTAGGTAAAATGAATGGTAAAAGATGATTTAGTCTTCTACTGCGTCGTTATGTTTTTTAAAATGATGGGACATTTGAGTGATGCCTGCTAAGCTCCCCCGCAAGACGAGTTTTTTTTTTAAATATAGTGCTCATTTTTAAGCCTTTTTACATATTTTTTTTAATTTCAAACGATAGATTGGTTGAACTACAATTTTATTAACATTAAGCATTTTTGTAGTTTTCTATTATTTATTTCCCTATATGAAGCATTCACCTGTTGGTGCATGATACACAATGGTGATTTACATGAAAGATTATGGTATGTATATAGTAATTAGTTCTGGAAATTTGATAAAGATAGTCAGGGAAATCAGGGAACTTTTTTTCTCAATTTCTGTAGCCACTCTCATTTGGCGGAATTCCTCTAACTTAAATCAGTTTACTTAATTTCGTGAAAATTCTATAGATTGTTTAAAATCGCCTTAATAACTGCATTATTTCTATATGAAAAATCGAAGTATAGCGCCGTAAAACTTATACTTGTTATTAAAAATACTATTTCGTTACGCTCTCAGTAATTTGCGCCAAGCCCAAAACTGTACAAATCGGTAGAACCTACTACTTTCTCAAAATCGCCAAATGAGCCATTTTTTTTTTTTCCGGCCAAACTAAAAAATATGCATATTAGTCTCGGAAATCTCTCAATCCCTTATTCTTTTACACATAAAAAACATTGAATTCCAGCTCTGATTTAACATGAACGCAATATTTTAATTAAAAAAATAACTTTCTAAATAATCTAAACAGAAAAAAAATCATTATTCTTTTATTTTTACTGCAGGAGTCTAAATAATTTAATAAAATAGCCAAGCATGGCAACCTCGATGCTTATTTCTCACTTTTTTTACTACAGGGGTTACAATCACAGAATTGCGGAGAGCAAAAATTAGCATTTTTTGACGGATTTTTTTTATCAATATCTCCTAAACTAATTCGAATTTCAAAATTTAAATTAGTGGAGGTTCTTTCTCGAAATTTTCCGAATTCGCGGATACCTCGTTCGAAACTCAACTCTCAGCCGTTTAGGAGGAGATGATGCTACACACACACAGACAGATGCGCACAGATTTTAACAGTATAGATGCTAACTCTGAATTTAGCCACCAGGTGGTGCTGTTGTAAGGTATTTTTGTTGTGTAGTGCACCGTTACTTTACTACATCTAGATCCCACTTTTATAACTATAGCTCTTTGAGTGTTTTTTCAATAAATGTTGTTTTTGAATTATTATTAATCGTAATTTTCTGTAAATTTTGTTTGAATGAGTGTTATTTTAATACTCAAAACTTACTCATTTGTGTTAGCTTTTCCATGTATGTGATTTTAAAACTCATAGAAAAGTTAATTTGTGCCTTAAGATGTTACATTTATTTTAACATACTAGTTATTATTTATTTTAGCATACTTCATTTAAATGATAAATACCTTTTTTTTTATGTGCCTTTTACAAGCCTTAAAAGAATGTTTAATCAGATACTAACTTTAATGTGTTCTTTCGTGTTTAGATGTAGATGTCTGATAATTTTCTTTAATTTTTGTAGGATTTACTCTGCTCACCCCAAGATATTTTAGGTGAGCAAGGAGGTCTTGTGCGAGTTGCTGTCACAGTACAAGAATTAGTTATTCGTTGTACGAAGGCTTAAATCATCATAATATTACTAGTCTTACACTACAATGACTGATCAACTGAAATTGATACCTGGAAGATCTTCCTCTTTGCATTCTGCATTCTGTAGTACTTTTTAGTGTACATATGAGGGATAGATTTTATAAAGACTTAATATTCTAGTGTAGGAGAATATTAAAAGTAAATCTGTATAACTCAACTGTGAAACCATTTGCTCATCTAATTTTTTTTAAATTGGGTGCATTGAAAATTTTAAATGATCTAGTCATACATTTTAAAAGCAATTTTCTATGCACACTTTTCTTAAAAGTTCGTCCTTTTGTATAATTGGATTTGAAACTACACTTTGCTTTTTTATGGCTTTTTACACATGTTATTTTACATTTATATATCACATTTTAAATTTTTTCAGGTGGTAAAACCTAGAAACTTTAATTTTCTTTTTTCTATTGAATTCTACTGTTGAATAAGCTCAAATAGCTGTTAGTTTTTACCTGGAAACTGAAAAATTTATAAATTTTGTCTTGTAGGTATTGAATGAAAATTATCCGATGTATTTTTGTTTTTTTAAATCTCACAGTTTTTGCATGTTATTTCTGAGATTATACTTATTTATATGAAATTTGTGATTTTCTGCATCCTTTGTTATCCCTATTGCTCTGTTTTAGAGAACTACAAAAAAATCTATATGTGAATGAACTTTTTTTTAAATTTTAAATAGTACCCTTTTTCACTCATCTCATTATCACAAGCATAACTTAATAACTTAACAAGCATAACTTAAAAATTATTATTATTATTGACAATAAGTTGAAATCTTAATTTGAATTTTACTATTATTCAAGTTTCATCTAAATGTTGATTTCCTAACATCTGCTTGCTTCATTATTATAGCTTTGCATTGAAATGCTGACAAAATCTTGAGATTGCTTGTAGTCTTTGTTGTACTTAATTTGTTAGGTTGTTTCATATCTTCTTGTTTTGTGCTACCGATTTGTAAAGTACTTATTTTAGTTAAGTTGTGTAAAGCTAAATCCTTTATCATTTTGTTATTTTATGCTTTTCCCTGTATCACAGTCATTCATATAACACATGTTCTTAAACATTGCTTTTGTATAAATGTATTTAACATTTTTATCTATATTTTCTATGTTATTTTTATGGTTATGTTCTTTTTTTTTTCAATTGCTATGTATTATAGTAAATGACTACAGGGGGGGGGGGGGGGGATTTAAGTTGCGATAAATGTATTTTTCATGTTAATATTTCCTTCTTAAATTCTCTATTCTATTAATCCTTAATCTTACATCTTATATTCTTCTCATTGCCTTTACATTAGATATAAACTTTTTTTTTTCTACTTCAGACTTACTTATTGTTTTTGTGCCACTTGAAATTTTGCTGTAAATCCATTTGATGAGGCACTTATTTTTAATGTATAGCTAAATTGATAGAATATTTTGATTTGTAATAAATTTTATTTGGTGGATCACACATGGAAAGAAAAAACATTTTTAATTGCATTGAATTTTAGTTTGAGTTTGAAATTTATCTATGTTTAAATTTTAATGAGCATTATTATTACATAAGTAAGCCAAAACAGCACCGAATTCCAAATAAAATGTTTACTGAATATATTTATGGAAGTAAAGAAATTGAATCTTAGATAGTAGTAAAAACTTTACTTGATAAAGAAACTTAAAAGCAATATAAAGGTTTACATTTGATAAAATATATTAGCTCTTAAGTTGTTTTAAAAAAGCACTAAATACTGTGTTATTGAAACATTACATATCAGAGCAGATTGGCTTTAAACACTTTTATTACAATTCATATAAGTCAAACAACTTGAAAACTCAATTGTGACTCAGTTTTTTGCTGTACATATTTGTCTGTTATATTTCATTTTTTGGAATCAGTTTGCATTTTAAAATTTGTACTATCAGTATTATAACAGTATTTTATTGGTTGGTCTGTCACTTTTACTTTTGTTTCACAATATTTTGTAAGTATTCGTATGCCTAACCTTATAACACCTGTTTTAAATACTAATAAATAAGTGACATTTTTTTTTAATGGGCCCCACACTAAAGTATGGCTTATGTAAATCTTTGACTGAAATATATATAGGGCGGTTACATTATTTAAAAAAGAAAAAAGAGGCGTGGTAATTTCTGTATCATACAGTACATTTTTAAATCAAGAAAGTATATAATTTTAAAGAAATATTTTGTTTCAGTATTATAACAAATATTGTCATTACCTATTTTTGAAAATAGAAAAGCATAAATTAAAAAAAAAAAAAAAACTTTTTAAAACCAATACTTGACAATCATATTAATAACTATATAGTTATTCAAAATGACAAGTGGTGTACAATTTATATAAAATATCTATTTAACAAAAATATAAAAAATAATGTACTCTGAGACAAGCATAAAAGTTTTTCTGACAACAGCAAAAATTCTTTTAGAGGCACTGTAAACCATAATGGTGATCTTTCCACAAAAGAAAACTTTTTCTGTGTTGGAATACCTGTAATTAACATCAGTTATCAGCATATTAATTTCTTGTTAACACTTGAGTTTTACGAATCTTTTCCCATCATATTGTTTTGTTTTTGACTCTTTTTGCATTTTCACCCGCATAAGTGTTGCATATTATGATACACAGCAAGCCCTTTCTTGCCATTTGGCACAGTGGTTTTATCACTGGAAATGGTAGACGGGCGATGTGTGAAGGTCCTGGGTTCAGGTCCCATCGTGTGTTCATCCGTTGACCTAATTGTTCAGAGTTTTCCATGGTTTTCCCCGAAACTTAGCGTAAATACAGGTTAGGACCCCTTAGAAAGACCCCCACGGAGGGTACCCCACCCTTCGACCTAGAGCCCTCGAGTAGCTAATCGGCCATAATCCCACAAACAAACAAACAAATTAACTGTGCCTCTGATAGCAATTTCGTACCTAAAAAAAATTTCTGTATTGTCACATAAAATTTCTATTCCTGTACTTAAAAGCAATTTTTGCATTTTACTCTGTAAATCCATACTATAAATTGTGTGCCACTCGTCTTTTTATCTCTTTTATTTTCTTTTAGTGCACACTCATGTGTATGCATGCATAAATACACTAATGAAAAATTTTAAATAAAACCCAAAAGAATGGAATACAAAGTCATTCTTGCTTGTTTTTTCATCTTAGGTTATATAAATTCTACATATGCATGCTTTGTTTAAAGTGAAGTATTATTTAAAACCTCTATTGTTCGTATTTGCTTAACTCATCATGGGTTTTGTTTATATTTTTCCTTCTACCAAAAAAGAGTGTTTTATATTTTTTCAAGTTTTTATTATTTTTTGAAATAATACTTTTTCATATGCATTTCTCTCATATTATATCTCAAAGATCATCCAAAGTTTAAAAAATATATAGATAGAATATGCATTATGTTATATATAATGCATGTAGTTTGAAAATAGGCTCATCCATGCTTAACAAATTTTCAGGGTACACAAAAAGGGTTTCCCTGCAAAGGCAATTTCGATTTGAAACCACCACTTTGGAAGTGTTTTTCTACTGGATTCAACTAGATTCCATCCATTAGGCTTTGCATGGGGATGAAGTAAATCATAAACTTGCAAAAAGTATGTGTTGGGAAAACATGAATTGAGCCAGTTTTGGAACTACTCCCTCATGCTATTTCTGCAAATCAGCAAACATTGCTTTCCTAGTACATTCTTGGTTGTACAAGTAGTACTCACTGATAGGAATGAACTACTTTCTTAGAATTCTGTTTATTTGAATGCTTTTTAATAGTATTCATCAAAATATAAATGATTTGCTCAATTTTAAAGAAACTTAGTAACATTATAGAATGAACATAAATAAGATAGTTTGCACACATGAAATATTTAAAATAAAGCTTCTGGGGGGAAAAGTAAACATGCAAATTTTTTTATGAAAGAATGGAAAAATCAATATACCTTTATCTCCCCACCCCCCTCCCACACACACACTCTTGATTTTATTTTCTAATTTGTATGGAAATTTTGGTTCATTAGAGTAGGGTTTTAATTACACTTCAGGCATAAATGTGAATAATGATAATTAAGTGGACCCAAAAAGCTTACTACTTGCATCTTAGAAACAGTTTAGTACCACAAACACGTTTAAGACAAAATTTTAAATAGTGACGATTCAATGATGTATCCTTCAAAGATGTAATGTTTGATCAAAGATTTAACATATGCTTGTTTTTCAGGGTTTGAGATGCGGTCACATTTTTTTGCATAATGCAAAAAGACTTGCTAAAATGAAGCAAGAGGATTTTTTGTGTGTGTGTGTGTGTGTGTGTGTGTGTGTGTGTGTGTGACAGCAGCCCCCCCCCCCCAAAAAAAAAGACCATTCAAGCTGGCAAGATAGTAGCTTTATAGCATCTTGCTAAAACTTTTTTTCTCATTTTAACTTTGTTCCTTAAAAAATTTTTGAACTCATCTTAAACCCTGCTCTTATTATTAGAGCTGAAGCAAACCGCATGTATTCGGTACTAAGATACGGATAATCACTCAGACTCGAAGTAACGAATTGTTACTTTTCGGTTGATATCGTTACTCGATCCGAAGGTTTCGGATCGAGCAGCTTCGAACTTCGAATACAGACTGCCAGGCGAGGCGAACTAGGGGGGAAAATGGTTCCAGTAATCAAGTACTAATATCTTCTGTTATTTGTTACTGGCAGTTACTGGATATCGGATCGCGGTTTCAAGGGGGAAAATGACTTTCGAGTGTGCATTTCGGATCGACCAGGTTCGAACTTCGAATACAAGACTGCGGGAGGGAGAAAATGAATTTCGGTATTTGAGTAATAGTATGTTCCGTTCCGTTGCTAGATATCGGAAGTATTATGGATTCTCGCTGTTTGAAGGGAAAAATCAGTTTCGGTATTTGAGTAGTAGTATGTTCTGGTTGCAATTCGTTTGTGCCGAGCCGGATGGTATCGTTTTGATGAGGTTTGGAAGAATCCGTATGTATCGTTACAGTTATAGAGATGGATATACTATCTGCTGCTCTATTGATATGGGTCGTACAATGGGGGGATAGGATCCGGTGTATAGCATGTTCTTATGCGCAGTTGAACTTTTTTTGCGGGGGGGGGGGGTGTTCTTATAATTGTAGAGGAGCAATACATGTAAGAGAAGCATGTTAGTAAGGGGTGCTAATTTCGGGCTTTCTAACATTTTGGTACTAAATAGTGGTGCAATCAGAATTCTTTCTTTCAGGGTGGTTCCAGCAGGATTGCGAACTTAACTTTTTCTTTTTTTTTTAGCTAGAATCGAAATATGAGTAATAAATAGCAAATTATTTAAATACACCTTTTAAAAAATATATTTTTACTAGCTGAAGTACCCGTTCTTCGCACGGGAATGAATGGACTTTTTGATATTACGATTTGTGGTGATTACTATTCATTGTAATAAACAGTTATAGCAAAGTGGATATCGCGTTATATTGTGTCCAATAATCATGCATACCGAATTGCAAGGCAATCGTTTGTACGGTGCAGAAGGCCATGCGGCGTAGCGCAATCTAGTGGCGAGTTTTAGCAAAACGGATACGGCGAAAATATTTTTCGCATTCAGATATCGATGTATACGAATTTTCATGACTATCGGCTGGACAGTCCTGAAGTTCATGTGTTGACGCGACATTTAGTGGCAAGTTATAAGAAAATGGATAGCGCCAAACTCTTCCCCGTGTTCAAATATCTATGTATACCTATTTTCATAGCGATCATTTGCACAGTCAAGAAGTGATACACTGCAGGGCCATCTAGTAGTTAATTAAAGTAATGATTTGCTACAGCGCCGTCAAGTGGCGAGTTATAGCAAAATGGATAACGCCAAAATATTCTCATTGTTCAAATAGCTATGTATACTGATTTTCATAGCGACCGTTTGAATGGTCAAGAATTTGGCCTGCTGCAGCGTCATCTAGTGGCGAATTAAAATAATAATGCATTGCAGTGTCATCTAGTGGTGAGTAACATCAAAAGGAACGCAGTTAGAATATATTCTTCGTGCTCAAATGTGTAAGTATAAAAAATTTTATGCCGATCAGTCGAACGGTATAGAAGTTGATGCTTTTCAGCGCCATTTAGCGGCAAGTTACAGCAAAATGGATAGTGAAAAATATTTTCCGTGTTCTAATATTCGCGTGTACCAAATTTCATCGAAATCGGTTGGACGATATTCGCATAGCAAACGGCTAAACGGAATAGAATTGGACGTTCTGCTGCGCCACCTTGTGGCAAGTTAGAGGAAAACGGATAGCATAAAAAGCTTCTCCATGATAAAAGACTTAGGTGAACCAAATTTCATGGTGCAACGGTGCTCAACGGTGCTGGAGTTTTTCAACCTCATACACTCATACCAACATTCATTTTTATCTATAACCAGTGTCATTATACATACCAGTCTCAAATAAAATCCAGTTTCAAATCTAAGCCTCGCCAAAATGCCAACATATGCCATTTTGCAAGCGTTTTTTCAGGAAATCATTCGAAGCATTGAGTTAGCAGCAATAATATATGGGAAATGGTTCGACCGCGAAAAAGTAAAGCAAGCCTTTATTTGAAAAGTTGAATCCCTTAATACAGCCGAATTTTTTAAAATTATCAACTATAACGTGTTTTATTCATCATTACTCTGATGTACTAAATGAGAAGATTTCAATTTTCTGAAATTTGGCGGAATTCCCCCAACTTAAATCAATGTACTCATTTGGCGAGAATTCTGGAGATAGATCAATTGAAATCCCTTAATAACTGCATTATTTCTTCACGGATCATTTAACGCTGTATTCTAATAAAACCTTTGCACTTGTTTTCAAAAATCTATTTCCTTAAGCTCTCAATAAATTGCGCCAAGCCGAAATCTGTGCAAACCGCTAGAACTCACTTTCACAAAATCGGCATTTGAGCCATTTTATTTTTTCGCCAAACTAAAATAATTTACCTATTAGCCTCGGAAATCTTCAATTCTTATTGTTTTGCGTGTAAAGCATTACATTCCTGCTCTGATTTCCCATGCACACGATATATAATTAAAAAAAAATAACCTTACGAATATAAACTAACAAAAAAAAATCATTATTATTCTTTTATTTTTACTTTGAGAATTTAAAACATTTTATTCGGCAAAATCGCCACACATGGCAACCACAATCCTTATATCACACTTTTTTCACTACAGGGGTTACAATTACGGAAAGCTTTTTGCGTGAATAGCATAAAAATCTCTTAAATTCCGGGAACGGGTGGACTTTCAAAGTTTTAAAGTGGACTACGATTTATTCTATATTATTTTACATATCTGTGCTAAATTTCAGGCCGATAGGTCGATTTTTGTGGATTTGTATACGAACGACATTTTATTCGGCAAAATCGCCACACATGGCAACTACGATCCTTATTTCACACTTTTTTCACTACAGGGGTTACAATTACGGAAAGATTTTTGCGTGAAGAGCATAAAAAATCTCTTAAATTCCGGGAACGGGTGGACTTTCAAAGTTTTAAAGTGGACTATGAGTTATTCTATATTATTTTACATATCTGTACTAAATTTCAGGCCGATATTTCCATTTTTGTGGATTTGTATACGAATCAAATCCACAAACAAACAGAATTTCATTTTTATTTATAAGATAAAGTAAACGAATTCACACATTTTTATTATTTAAAATATTATTTGGAACTAAAAAAATATTCAGCATGGAAACCTAAACACATTTTTTAAGTAATTGTTTAAAAAATATATAAAAAATTGTGAGCGACCCGGGATTTCTATGCCCACTCCTGCGTAAGCCACTGGTATTAAAATAATTCAATGAAGTTCAGTATGTTTCTAAAATGTCGGCGTTTAGGGGGCTATCTGCCCTATTTTATGGTACATTTTATTCCATGAACTCATGGAATACGCATAGCCCGGTGCAACCATTCTTTCTGTATGAAAGGAGTGATAATTTTTGTTTAAAGAATGCTCTCATATATGCACCCACAGAAGGGGCTAACCCCTTTCATCCCAAAAGTGCAGAAATAGAACTGGAAATATCTTAAAAATAGGTAATTCTCATTGAATAAAACAATTTTAATTTAAAATATGGTAATTTTTAATTTACTTCGAAAAATGGTCCAGCAAAAGAAGTTTTTGATATGAAATAAGAACTCACAAATAATAAAGATATTATGCTTTTAGAGACGCAAAGTGGTTGATATCATACTGAGATCCCCCTGCCCTGTGAATTTTATATATGTGGCCCAATCCCTGGATCTCAGTATTCGAGAACCCGCTCCCAGAAAAAACACGAGTCACAAGCTTTCCTTTACACTTTTTATGATAAGAATGAACAGGTTAAACCAGCGTTCAGAATTTAAAAAAGGAGGAGGGTTGAGAAAAAAAAAGAATGGCATATGTCTTTGGAAGATTTCTATGTGCACTCAGTAATTCGGATAATTTAGCATTGTATAAAACCATAAATGTGTATAAAAACAATCTGTAAATCAGAGAAAATAAGCTCTAAATACAACTTTGTACAACTTCGCTAAAAAAAATTCTTTTTGGTTATGGGTTTATGTATGGGCGGCATATACCCATAACAACACTGTCCCGGATGTGTTGTTATGGAGCACTATATAACACCCTATTACCGATTCTATTATCGTAATTTCCGGCTTATAATCCGCAGCAATTGATAATCCGCAGGCGCTTTTTTTCAAGTAGAAGAAAAATATTTCTAGATAATCCGCAGCGGTAGATTATCCGCGGATAATATGGCGATGCTTTGCCGAAATTGGTGATTATTATCTATGTATAGTAAAACTACCGTATTTATATTAGAATTGGCTTACTGTAAAACATGTCCTACTAAAAATCTATTGTTATGAATGAGAATTATCAAACATACTTGGACGATCTTTTGTCAATTTAAATCACAATTGATACACAATTTTTAAGCTAGGCATTCTACCTTTAAGCACTAAGAACGGTATTATGAAATTAATAAAAAAGCGAACATTTCTTTCGGAACAAACAAAACAAAATGTATGGTAGCATGCAGAATACTTATCGCACATTTTGTAACATCGTAATTATTTAGTCAAGTGACATTATTATAAGAAAAACAAAACTAAAATGAGACCTACATTTTTACTGGAATAATATATATCCCTATATTGACAGCAAATATTGAATAAGTAATCAATACAGGCAATATTCAGCAAAATTTACGTTTAATATTTTGATTAACAGACTTAAATCTTTTTCAGGGTCTAAATATACTGGAAAAAAGAAATGAACTTCTGTTTTGTTTTTATAAATAAAGTTTTTTACTGTAAAATCTGAAGTTTTCAGGAAAAATTTCAGTAGACAGTACGCAGCGATGCATAATACGCACTGGATAAATTTTCATCTTTTTTAGTGGATAATCCGCGGATTATAAGCCGGAAATTACGGTAGTAGTAACGAAAGTAACGAGTAACGAATAGCGAACATCTAAGTAACAAATACATACGGATACTCATTTTGTCGTTACTTTTACAGCACTACTTATTATTCATTTGTACTATGAAATGACTGATGCATTCATTTTTATTTTACTTATTTGTTTATATTTTAATAATAGATATGTGGTTTTATGTATAGTACTTCTTAATTCAGTTTGCTTATAATCTATACTGCATTTACAGCATTTTTTTCCCCACCACCACGCAAGTTTTATTTCATATACACAAGTAATTTATCATCACTTACATGGGTCACATTCTACTTCCCAAAAATTTAGTTTTTCCAAATATTTATGTATATCTATGGTAAGTAAACCTCCATATATGTACATATATATATACACATACAGGGTGTCCAGTGCTAACAGTGCCCAATGGCTATTTCCAAAACCATTCGTCAGAGACACATAGTTCCCATTGCAAAAATGCTTTAAATTTTGTAGTCTATTATACCAAAATTCAATCAAAGTCAATAAATCAATTCCTATAAAAATTACAGAATTAAATTTTTATATGGTGCCCTGGTCCTACCAGTTATGTTTCGAAAATTTTTCTTTATACAGTTCCATGCACAATAAAAAACAGAATTCATCCTTTTATGACTGAAATTCACCGAGTTACAGCTGCTTAGAGTGCCTTTCGAGCAGCAAAATAAGGGCTGTATGCAAAATGAATTTGAGAAAAATTAATGTAGATGGTTTTGAGCTTGTGATATTTATTTACAATTTCATTAACTATTTTATGAATGTAGATTGCAATAAAGAAGCTTAATGTTTAACTATGTGTATCCAATGAATTAACATAAAAATATAGCTTATACTGAAAATATAATTTTTTAAAGAGTTTTTTAAATGAACTGGTGTTAAATAACTTGAAATAAAACATCAAACATTAAATTAGAAAATGAAACATTTTAAAATACAAATATATGCATTTTAGAAACTTAAAATAATATTACAAATTCTGTTATTGTAACATTTACTGAAAAGTAGCTTCCTTCAGCTGCAATAAATTATGCACCCGTGTAGAAAACGCTTCCTGTACTTTGATTAGATTATTTGGTGTTGCACATCTGCATGCTACACATATACGATTTTGTAAGTCTGACCCAGGATAGATTTTTATAGAACCTGACTATAACCTTCTGCTTAAGAATTAGTATCCTAAAATTAGTTTTGCTTCTTGGCCAGAAAATGAAATTAAACCCTATAATTGAATGTGGAAAAGTGACTTAAGTCAAAATATTTGCTGCTTTATAACTTGATAGATTTTGGTCATAGAAAGATGGGGTTTTTTCTTTTTTTTTTTTTTTTTTTTTTTTTTTTTTGCGCATCAAATTGTATAAAGAAAAATTTCCAAATACATAACTGATGGGACCAGGGAACCGTATAAAAATTTAAATTCTGTAATTTTTATAGGAATTGATTTATTGACTTTGATCGTGTGTGTGTTTCTGATATTATAGATTATGCAATTTAAAGCATTTTTGCAACTGGAACTATGCGTCTCTGACTAACGGTTTAGGAAATGCCCATTGGGCACCATTAGCACTGGACACCAAGTATGTATATATATATGGAAGTTTATTTACCATTTACAATTTTATATAATTGCTTTTCTAATAAAAATGTTTAATTTCTATATTCATGAAAAGTATCGTATCACTGTCTGATTATTTTAGACTTGATTTTAGTTTTAATTTTTGCATAATTTTTTAAACATTTTTAAATTGCATTTTGAAAAGTTAATTCTTAGTTTCATCGTTTACTGTGTTGCCAGAAAAAAGTAATGCATTTATTTTTGAATAAGTAACCATAGTTAAAACAAATACAAAAATGGTCTTAAAATTTTACCATGCAACCTTTAAGAACAAAACTGGAGCTTATTGAAAACTTTTGTTCTTTTTCCCCAGTTTTATTGCTATAAATATGCACAGTATTTATGATTTTAAAAAAAAATTATTAAATAAATAATTGTAGCATTAAAATTTACAAGTTGTATATTTTCAAATTTTTGAAATTTTATATTTTAAACATTTATTATTTGTAAGTATTTATATTTTATTTAAATGGTGCTTTTTGCCAAATAATATTTTTTATGTGAATAATGTACACGTTTTAAATATTTTTTGTTCTATGTACTTTGTATATATAAAAAAAAAAAAAAATGTACAATTTATCTGTTTCACTTAGCACACTTTTCTTTTAATTTATTGTCTGGTTTAATTGTTATTATGTCTTTTCTCCTCAATATCTTTGTACATTTTTATTTTGTTTCAAAACATTCTTATGAAATGCACATTTATAAGTGTGTATTATTGTACAATATTGATATTTTACATTTTCTATTTCTTTATGTTGATGTTTACTATTTTTATGTGTAAAAAGCATTATTTAGTGTTTTTAGCATAGCATAATGTAAATAATTTTAATTGCTTACCTAATTAGTCTTTATTTTTTTTTTTTTTTACAAGCATGCATGTATATTAATATATAATTTGCCTGTATCAGTTTGTATAGTTCATTCTTTATTCTGTACTGTTTATTTGTGTATACATGCACATGATATCTAAAAATTCTTGAATATTGTTTAAAAGTCACAGTCCAAGTCATTTTAAGTATAATGCTTTTGCATAATTAATACATTTGTAATAACTAAAAAATGTCCTATCAATAATCTTCCACTAATTTCTAAAACCGAATCTGTACTATAATGTTGGAAGTTTTTATAACAAGACAATTAACTATGTATTTGTCTGTAACACATTCTGAGATGTGTAATTCCTCAGACTTTATGTAGAAAAAACCATTTTCATTAAAACATTTGAATATGATACACTTGTGTTTTCGTGTCACTTTGTTTAATCAAAAATTTAAAATAATGGTAAGCAGGGCTTAGTTTCTAACTAAAGAACTGTGGGAGCCTTAATTGGTTGGATTGTAAATTGCAACATTAATTATTTTAAATTTTTGCTTGTCACTGTAATTATATACTAAGAAAAATGAAATGTAAGAGCTTAGCTCAAATGCAAATTAAGCTCTGATAGTAAGGGGGGGGAATTATAAATATATTATATAATTTTCTTCTATAATCCATTTTATAGAAAAACACTCAAAATACTGCCGTTAAAAGATAAAATGAATAAAAACTTTGTGTAAAATACATGCATAAAGGGATACTTATAACAAGATATGATCGTTGATGCTGAAAAAGATAAACACAAACTTTTTCATTTCCCACTGTTTAGTGAGACGAAGGGTTACGACTGATGAAGACACTAGTCTTCTAGAGTCTTCATCAGACCAAAGACTGAAATTTTTGGTCAAAATGATCATATCATGTTATAAGTATCATTTTATGTGTGTTTTTTACACACTTTTTTATTTATTTTAACCCATTTTATGATCTCAGATCAAACTTTTTTCCTGTAAATTAATATGAGTTGGTATACTGTATTTAAATAGTGTAAAAATCTTACGTTGCTTTGATAAAAATGTTTCTGCATGTAATCAAAAGTTTAAAAGCTAATAAGAGTATATAAAATTGAAATAATAAAGCATTTAAAAAATTCTATTTACCATAACAATGGTGGCCATAGCATAGCTCGCGAGCCACATTCAGCTGATATAGGCAAGTAGTGTGGCTCTTTTGCAAATAAAATACGTGTATAAAACTTAAACCATCTCAGTTTTCAAAAGTAATGAATTTTAATTTATTGTAAGTTAAGAAACTTGGCTAAGTAGTCCAAAAACATTTTTTAGAAAATAGTGCTGATTCTAGCAAACAAATTTTTAAAAGTATATTTGCTTGTGGATATTTTACCAGTGTTGTCTATCTTAGCCATTAGTTGCCATAAGTTTTCTTAGTGTCTTCGATTCATAGAAAGCTCAATTAAGTGCTGATCAGTCAAAATAGACTAATGCCTAATGATCATTTTTGATAAACTTACATTTTATAAAATATAAAGATTTACAACAATATGAGGTACTGAAAACTACAATCAATCGCCTGCACTCCCTCTGTAATTTTACGATATTTTACCCGGGAACAAGTTTCCAAAACTTGGTAAAATAACCTCTTTTTTTTTTTTTTTTTTTAAACCTGTATTTTTTAAAGCCTTGAAAGAGTGGGGGAAATTTTATTTCCCCCACCCCTACAAATCATAATTTATCTTTTATGAAAACAAATTCAGCAATTTTAAAAATTTGAATGCTATGTGGCAAGATAGCATTTCATGCTCCAATACAATACAAAAAACATTCAGCACTAAAACAGTTAATATAGATTTCTATTCTGAAGGAGTGTTTTCTGGAAATAAAGTTTTAAGTTTAATTTTTTTTAGTTTTGATTCAACCTTAAAGCCAAAATAGATTCAGCATGGAGCATAGGACTGATTTTTAAAGATTAAAACTAAAGGAACTTTTAAATCAAGCAAAATTTTTAGAAATATATTTTAAATGCATGACTGGATTCATTATCTGTTTTATGTGTGTCAGATCGATAGCGGGTTCACTGAAACTGAAATGCGAAAAAAATGTTCATTTTGTATTCATAGTGTTTTTGTTAAATTTAATTTTACAGCAAAGGATTGCAAAAAATTAATATGCAAAAATATTTAATGACTAATTTATGATTAATTTTTTTAATTCTTTTCTATCTGAAGAACACAATTTTACCAAATCATAATAGTATATTTATTTTATTTTTTTTAATTTTGTCTAATTCTGTCCAAGGCTTGGATGTTTTCTCCTTGGATTAAATCAAGTAGGAATCAAAGTACCAAAGTAGGAAATCAGTATAGTGTTACTGATATAGCTAAATGAACATTGTCAGTATGTCATACACTTACATCTAATTTTCTTGTAGGAACTCAACACATAAACATTATGTTTCATGCAAAGTTTAACTCATTATATTTTTTGAATAATCGTTCTTATTTTAGTGTCATTCACAATTCCACTGCATATAAAGCAGCAAAACTCTTAACATGTAAAAACATATAAAACATTATTTAATACGGCGGATGACAAAATAGTGATCACTTGATGACAAAATACTACTACGATGACAATATACTTGATGACAAAATAGATATCAATGATACCGTTGCGAGCATTGAGGCCGCCATTATCTCATTACCCCCCTCAGATAAACAAGCTATCCGTATGCATGCCCAACAAGAAATGAATAAAAAACTTAAAACTACTGTTAAAGATCATGAAGACCGTAAATGCCTCAGCGACCTAAAGAAAAATAACAAGATCGTTTGCTTAAGCTCTGACAAGACAGGAAAGATTGTTATCCTAGATAAAAAAGATTACCATGAAAAAATGGAACAAACCATCAATAGTCTAAACGTTTTACATCTTCCCAAAGACCCCACCACGAAAATCAATAATAAACTAAAAACTTTAATAAAAAATGGTACCTGGCCGGATCAGAAAGGTCCGAACTATAACAACACCGCTAATTTCGCCCCACGGATTTTCGCTAAATTTAAAGATCATAAAAATCCCCCCTCCCTTCGCCCAATCGTGAGCAAATGTGAAGGCCCCACCTACACTCTTGAAAAATATATGAAAGATATACTGCAAGAAATTATACCCCCCTCTAACAGCACTCTAACTTCCACCGACGATTTCATTAAAAACATCCGCGATTATAAACTTGATGAAAACGATATTATGGTAAGTTTCGATGTTGTAAATCTATACCCGTCAATAGATATTAAGGAAATGAACCAAATTATTAACAAACAAATTCAAAGTAGTTTTAAAGATATAGACATAATTAACGCCCTAACTAGTGCAATAAATCTAATTTTAAATAACTCATATTTTCAATATAATAATCACTTCTACCAACAAATAAAAGGAGTCCCCATGGGCTCCCCCATGTCCGGAATAATTGCCGACTGGAAAATGAGAATCCTTGAAGAACAGATTAAACAGACACACAATAATACCATCAAACTTTGGCTTCGCTATGTCGACGATATCTTCGCTATCCTTACCACCCACAATAATGAAGAAAATAATTTGATCAATCAACTTAATGCCATAGACCCGAACATTAAATTTACCTACGAAAAAGAAATCAATAATAGCCTCAATTACTTAGATGTGAACATAACCAGAAACAATAATCTCATTGAGACCACCATTTTTCGAAAACCTACTTGTAATACTAATATAGTAAATTTTAAATCTAAAACCCCTTTCAACTATAAAATTGCTGCTATTCGTTCCTATATCAACCGCGCTTTCAAAGTGTGCTCTAACAACGAACTCCTTCATAAAGAAATTGCTTTCATAAAGAAACAATGTCAAGACGCCCACTACCCTCGAGAAATTTTCGACAAAGTTTTCAAAGCTAGGCAACGTAAATTAAATGTTATAGACAACCGTCAAAAAGATAAACCACATTTTACTACCGCTATCCCCTTTAGCCGAGGGATAGCCAATAAACTTTCTAATATCGCCAGTAAAAAGAACTTCCGTATTCCAATTAAACCTAATAAAACAATCTTTCAGCGCATTAGATCGGAAAAAGACCCAATCAACCCCATCGAAACCGCAGGGATCTATAAAATTAATTTTATGTCAAACGATACTAATAAAGAAAATTGCTACATCGGCGTTACAAAAAGGAAAATTAAAGAGCGAAAAAACGAACATTTTAAAGACATTAACCTCCAGAAACAAAGTACCGCTCTAGCCCGTCTTGCTTTGAAAGAGCCCATTACCATTGATTTTAAAAATATTAAAAAAATAGCCAACTTTAAAAATAGTATATATGCCTACATTCGTGAGAGCTTAGAAATAATGACGACAGAGGGCAGCATCAACGATACGCTTCATACAATCGACCAATCATGGGATGACGTCATGCATCGAACTTTCAAGAAGAAGAACGAAGAAGATATAAAAAGAAGCCGCCATTAGTGAGAGATCCAGAAACGACTGAAGATGGTTATGTGTGTAACCGAAATATATATCGTGTACGGGGGAATAAGGTATTCCCAAATAAAAAAAAAATTTTAACTCTTAACATGTTTTCAAAAATCTGATCTAGATGTCACTTGTAGGTCAATTAAATTCTACACATTTTTGATGCACTTCATTTAAATTTATTTCATTTGAAATTGAGATAATGCTTCAATAATATTAAAGTTTGGCAATTTCACACCAAATATGAAATAAGAGATGTCACCAAGCTGGGATCAGTTTTGAAAACTTATTTTTGGTGATATTTCAGAAAAAATGGCCACACTTGATGATATTTGATGAGATTTTGGGCATGGCTTAAACAATGATTTTTGAATAGACTTTTGAATATGATCTTAGACATTAATGTGTTGAATGTTTTTTTGGATGTCATTGTAAATAAACTACCCAGTTGATTGCAATAAAAAAGGAAGGGGCGCAACTAGATGCTTTCAACACTCCTAAATACAAAATTTCACTCCTCTACTGTTTGTCGTTTTTGACTTATGTATATGCATACAGATGTCACCACAAAACTAGTCAAAATGGATTGAACAGGAATACATTCATTGAAAATCATGCCTAAGAATTGCCAAAGTAAAATTAGGAATGCTCAAAATTGATTTTACCTTCAAAATTCCTTAATCAAAAATTTTTGTGATCACAATACTTTGTACAAGGAATTAAAAATTGAGCTTCAACAAGCTCTACAACCAATCTAAAAATTGAGACAGCATGATGCCAACTCTTCCTGTTTTCCAGGAAGACTTCCTGATTTTAGACTTTTCTTCTGTCTTCTTGCAGAAGGATTAAATCTTCTCTTTTTTTACTTTGCTGCCATTTTCCTGTTCATACTGCTAAAATTTAAAAAATAACAAATAGGATATTTTTAAAGTAAGAGGTGTGAATTTCAATTAATTCTCCATTTTGAACACAGCCTTTTGAACTTTCACAGCTCTCCTTATCTTGCCCCTAGGTTGAGGCTTTTTTGAGAAAGAGCTCTTCTTTCAATTTGTTCCTTCACTCTTTCCTTTTTTTATTTGGCAGTACCTATATGCATATGCCAGGCAGGTGACATCAAGCATGCCTAATACACATCTGCTGATTTGTTAAGCATAAAAAAAGGTCTAAAGTACTAAAAAAGCAAGTTGGTAGTAAAATTTAAAATTACTTTTTAACTGATTTTGACTGTTGTTTGCTCAAGTTAAATACTGAGTGCTTATTTACCGAATTTTTAATAAAGCACAATTACAAGTAAATGCTGACAATCATGCAGGCTCATTATTTCAAAAGATGTTTCGTAATTCAGTAGTGAAAAAATATAAATATGTGGGAGAATTAAATCTTGTGGAATCATTAAGGATGAAAAAAGAAAAAAATGTTTTGCAAAATTTCGCAATAAAGCTGAAAATTCTTACTTGGGCCAAAATAATCCGATGCTGCTTCTTACCCGCTTTTCTCAAAAATGAGCAAATTTCAGATTCTTTCTTGTTTATACAATTTAAATTTGATTGGAATCCCCCCCCCCTTTTTTTTTAACCTTGATCTTCTTGTTTAAAGGCAATATAAGTTGGCAGCTATGGGACCATTGTAGCATCTTACATGACTTTTGAATAATATACAGGGTGCCTCAAACAGGTGAAACCGGCTTTAATTCTTTATCTATTAGAGATAAATGGGTAATGTAAATTGAAGAAATGTTCAAAATAAGGTTGGAAAAAAAGATTATGCTACAAAAAAAAAAAAAAAAAAAAAAACTCCTCTCATTTTAATTTTCAAAAAGGCACTTTTAAATTTTTATGCGACCCTTGTACAAAAAATTTCTTAGTCAGTAAAATGTGTCCCACATACAAATGAGGTTGTGATACAAAATTTGATAATTATATCCTTAAAAGTGTCAAAGATATGAAGATAAAAATAACTCTGACTTAAACCATTTTTCAATGGCTCTCGAAGGTAAAAAAAAAAAATCACGTCGAATGATTGCATTTCAGGGGTCGAACAGAAATTACGAAACAAAATCTTTTTTTCCACTCTAGCAGTAGACATTTACCTGCATAGCCCCCGACCATCTTTCTTTAAAGATATCTCTGAGATGTTGTATGATGAAAGGCTGAAATTTGGTACCTCACCCCATGTGTATGGGGCACATTTTGCTAACTGGAAATTTTTTTGTACAGGTGTCGTGTACAATTTAAAAAAGTGTAACTTTTTGTAAAAGAACGAGGGGAATTTTTCTTAAGAGTCTTATTTCTGACTTTATTTTGAACATTTTATCAATTTTCATTACCCACTTATCTCTAATAGATAAAGAATTAAAGCCCATTACCGCTTTCTTGAGACATCCTGTAGATAAGAAAAGGAACATTGTGATTGCAATCTTTTACAGATCCAGGAGTAATTTAGTTGCAATCACAACTGTTCCCAGAATGAAAATTCATAAATTTCACTCTTTACTGGTCCAAATTCACAAATAATTCCAGGCTTTGTGAATAAAAAAATTGTGATTGCAATTTTCATGTGGCAAAAGAAAAAATGAACCTCAGCTTGTGCACACGTTTGAGAATATGGATAGTTATATCCTGCTCCTGGCTGGAAAATCCAAACATTCTACCTTGTATATTCATGAATTTGCAGTTTTCCTAAACATTAAAGTGCCAATATAGAGATATCCTCATCTAACTGACATTTGAGAATTTCTGAACTTATTCTGCTCTTGCCATAATTTTCCCTTAGGCCTTTTAACATCTTTGAGTTTTTAATAAAACGTTAAATCTGTTACATCAAAGATTTTACATGTATTTCAAACAATTACTTCCTTCTGTTTAATGTTATTCTTTAAAAGTTTAGCCCATTGTTTAAAAGTATATTATTGACGGATTCTTATAAAGCATACTTATACGGTAATTTAATATAACCCTTTGATTCTAAGTGTATTATCGACACATATTCTTAAAGTGCTTCATTATACGCTGTATTTTTGCATTATTTCCAACAATAACGTCCCTTCCTTGAAAGCAGTGGTGCAGAGAGGGAGGGGGAAAAATCTCCAGGAGATTAGCTTTTGAAGGGGCCCCGCTTTTGCTGTTTATATGATACTTAATTGTGTGTTGTCAATTTTGTAAAAAAAAAAAATCCAAATTCAGATTATGTCCCCGGATGTTTCAAATTAATTTTTGAATGAAATTACAAAAAGCCAGCCAGAGCATCAACCACCGACTTGACAAAAACAATGAGTGTTAGTGATTGAGTCTTCTTTTGCAAAAAAAGTAGACATTGACGGTGTTACTCAACGGTTTGCTATGACTAAAAGTAGAAAAGATTTATTTAACAAGAATTTTTTTTTTTTTTTTTCCCGAGACACATTGTTAAGTAGTGGAAGAAAGGGTATAGCCAGAGGAGAGACTATGGGCCCACATAACCTACGAAATTTTGAATTTTCCTTAACAAAATGTTACAGATCAAGACTTTCTATGAGAAATTTTGAAATTTCCACTTTTTTGGCCTTCTGAAATTTTTTTGGCTGCCTGCTTGCCTGGAAATATGAATAAAAATATTAATTTTTTCAATACTGAGGAAAGATGCCATGCAAAAATGTTAACGTTTCAAATACAGTTTCTCTATGGAGGTGACAAAACCTTCAAAACAAACTGTCGGTATTTTTTAGAGCATGAATGTTTATTAAAGTATAATACTCTTTCAAATAAATAATTTTAATTCTTTTAATTATTTTCCAATTACTATTAAAGTTTCTTCAAAGAGTTTAAAAGATTAATAATTTTAGTAAGGAATAAATGATTGATCTAATATGACATCGAAAAGATTTCTGGAAAGCAAAGAGACCCCAAAGATTTTATCCCAGTGGGCCCGACTTGGCTCTCTACGCCTCTGCTTGAAAGTTATTTTAAATAAAGGTTTAGTCCACTGGTTCAAAGGTTTAGTCCACAGCATATTATTGACACACATTCTTAAAGAACGTTATAGCGTGTATTTCTGCATTATTTTCAACAATTACGCTCCTTTGTTGAAAGTCATTTTAAATAAAGGTTTAGTAAACTGTTTCAAAGTATTGACACACACTTTGAAAGATCATTGTTATATCGTATTTTTTAAAAAAATTGTTTCCAACAATTACGTTCCTTTGTCGAAAGTTATTTTAAATAAAGGTTTAGTCCACTGTTTCAAAGTATATTATTGACCCCCATTTTTAAAGATCATTCTTATATGTTTTTATTTATTTATTTATTTTCGTATTTTTCATTATTACCAACAATTACGTCCCTTTGTTGAAATTTACTTTAAAAAAAGGTTTAATCCTCTGTTTCGATGCATATTATTGACACACATTCTTAAACAGCATTGTTATATTGCATATTTCTGCATTATTTCCAACAATTAGGTCCCTTTGTTGAAAGTAATTTTAAATAAACATTTAGGCGACTGTTCCTAAGTATATTATTGACACACATTTTGAAAGATCATTGTTATATCGTTTTTTTATTTTTATTGTTTCAAACAATTACGCTCCTTTGTTGAAAGTTATTTTAAACAAAGGTTTGGTCCACTGTTCCAAAGTATATTATCGGCGCACATTTTTAAAGATCATTCTTATATCGTGTTTTTTTTTTATTTTTTATTATTTCCAAATTACGTTCCTTTATTGAAAGCTATTTAAAATAAAGGTTTAGTTCACTGTTCCAAAGTATAATATTGGCACACATTCTTAAAGAGTTATTCCATGTATTTCTGCATTATTTCCAACAAATACCTCCCTTTGTAGAAAATTACTTTAAATAAAGGTTTAATGCACTGTTTCAAAGCATATTATTAACACACACATTCTTAAAGAGCATTGTTGTACCGTGTATATTTGCATTATTTCCAACTACATCCCTTTGTTGAAAATAATTTTTAATAAACGTTTAGTCAAATGTTTCAAAGTTTGGCACACATTTTTAAAGATTATTGTTATTTTGTTATTTTTTTTCTTTTTGTGTCCAACAATTACGCCTTATTTCCAACAATTACACCTTTTTGTTGAAAGTCATTTGAAATTAAGGCTTAGTCCACTGTTTCAAAGTATATTATTGACACACATTTTGAAAGATCATTGTTATGTCGTGTTTTTTAGCATTATTTCCAACAATTACGTCCTTTTGTTGAAAGCCATTTTAAAAAAAGATCAATGTTATATCGTGGGGTTTTTTTTTTTTTTTCATTATCTCCAACAATTATGTTCATTTATTGAAAGATCAATTTAGAGGTTTAGTTCACTGTTTCAAAGTATATTATTGAAACACACATTCTTCAACAGCATTGTCATACTGTGTATATTTTCAATATTCCCAACAACTACGTCCCTTCGTTTAAAGTTACTTTAAATAAAATTTAGTCCACTGTTTCAAAGTATCTTATTGACACACATTCTTAAGGACTAAGGAGCATTGTTATATCATGTATTTCTGTATTATTTCCAACAATAACGTCACTTTTTTGGAAGCTATCTTAAAGGTTTAGTCCACTGTTCCAAAGTATATTTGTCGCAACTCTCGCGACAGTGAAATTGCTAATGGTAAAACTACTTTTTCCGAGCGTGTATTTTATTGAGGCATTTAGTTGGTTCCGATCCACTTGTGATAAAAGAAAGCAAATTCAATAGATCCACAATCGAATTTTCTGGATTAATATAATTTTTAATATTTACACACAACTATTTACAAAATCAGGCAACTATTCTTTCATAGAGAAATAAATAAGTAAATGAAACATCATTTGTTTCCATTCAGAGGAGAGGTTCTCATTTCCCACCTCTCTCTCCCTGCATCAGTTCGAAACTGTCCTTTCTTTTCTCCCGCCCCCTTCTCCAAGCGGGAGCTTGTTGAGATCGGGGGGTGACGTCAACTAGGGTCAAGGGTCAGCAGTCAGCCAGCATCGACCCTCCCTGATGAAAGCACATAGATATAATAATACGGTTTAGTCTCACTCTCCGCGCAGCCAGCCCGCCAAACTGTCAAAAACCACTTTCCCCTTCATGCCCCCCTTATTTCTTCCCGATTCTACCATTCCTCTCAAAATGCTGTTTGGGCAACAAAAATCCTGTAGATGGTCCCTTAAGAAAGTCCACCCAGGGTCAAGTTTGGGGGTCACGCACGGCTATTGTTAAATCGAAGCCGTTTCACTGAAAAAAGAGATTTCCGTTGAATGTGTTTTCTTTCGGAAGAAAACTCTGATTTATGCGTTCTTTTCTTCGAGTACGGAGATCCAAATTTATTTCAAAATGAGATTTCGTTTACCACAAGTAGAGCATCGAAGTCAAATAAATATTATTTTATCAAACATTCATTAAACCTACATACATGCTTTCTGTCATCATTTACAAGGCAGTATATTTTTAAGCAAGTTATTGAAAAGATATATTTATCAAAGTCGATACATATATCGACTAAAATGCTAAATTAATGTATACGTTTAGTCGATACACGTATCTATTAAAGTAGGATTTAAACGTTAAAATAACGATAAGAGTTTTTTATGATTTTATACATGTTTATGAAGGTACATAATAGTATTTAACTGAACATTTTGGATTTGCCAATACATATTACACTAAATTTCATTTAAAAATAATTTTAATCGAAAAGTAAATAGGGTATAGATGAAATTAAGTTTTATTGTTATATAATAAAACTTGTCTTAAATAGAAAGACATACTTTTGTTTAAGACTTTCTGTTTACTTCATTTTCCGTTGAATAAAAATTATATAGAAATGGACTAAGTGTTTGTTCACTGGACCAAGAAATATTTTCTTAAATAATAAGTTTATGCTTAGTTAAGGATTTACTTAAGGCAGGTTTTATTCTGTAACGGTCCTGACATATGGGCGAGTGGATAGCACAGTGAATTTGGTAGATGCATGAAGCGTGAAGAACCAAGGTTCTTGTCTACCCGCGGGTGTCGATTTGACGGCCTACATTTTTGGGCGGTTTTCTCGAAATATAACGTGAATACGCGTTAGAACCCCTTAAAAGTGACCTCGCTCAAGGCATCCTCTCCAAGAACAGACACCCCTAGTGTTGATTTTCCTTACACACTATACAATATACTTACTATGCATTATTATTTCATCACATTTCAGAAAATTTTCGTTCATGTTTTTTCTTTTTTTTAGTTTTTAGTTACTGTATCTTGAAAAATGTTATTAACGGTGCCCATTATATTAAATATTTCGTTATGAGAGAATTTAAGACTTTTCTTGGGGGGGGGGGGGATCGAACTCTTTACAAATTTCAAAAACAAACTTAGTTTACTCACTTAGTTTAGTTAGCGATACTCAGAAGAATACACAATGTTACTATACAAGCTCTACTCTCGGACAAGCCAATAGGTAAATACTGAGTAAGTTTAACAAAACACTTTGAGAAGCACAGAAATTGCATAACAAATTATCATGATTCATCTTTCATTTCAAAAGACCTTAAAAAAATATTGCATTTTAAAGATTTATGCTGAATGTTCTTTAGCTCTTACAGGTCTGGTTTTTATAATAATGGTAATACGTCTTATGAGTGGACATTCTCAATTTTTTTGTTGTTACTTGATTCTTTTAACCCTTTACAGTCCAACAGGGGCGTAGCCAGAAATTTTTCATGGGGGGGGCGGTTAAGACAACTACAACTCATAGATATGTATACGAGTGTATGATAATGTAGTGAAGAATATACATTTTGTATAGCAAAAAATTCCTCATGAAGGGTGGTTATGACCCCCCCCCCTTTGGCTACGCCCCTGCGTCCAATGTTCCTAACTGGGAACATCGAATTAAAAATTTATTCAAAAATGAAATTTTATCAGTATTGACTTGAAAAAATTAGCAGATAAAGTTAAAAATTGACTTCATTTTTTAAAATAGAAGTTGCATTTCTATCATGACTGGGAAACTGGAAAAAAGTCATGAAAATAGCCTTTTTCATAAATATTTACAGAGCTATCTTGATGCACCCTCCCCTTCTTCAAACTTAATTCATATCTTTACTGAAATTCAAAAATAAATCTTTTATTAAGTCTTAGTATTTCATTTATTATTTAAAATACCCATCAGTATATTCAGTTTTTGAAACCAATGTAAATTATAGTCAGAAATGACCCATGTTCCCAATTGGAAACACAGTAAAAATTATATAAAAAAGTCCCTCTCCCCCATTTAAATGACTAATAACCTTTCGCTAACGCATTAGAAAACACAATATGGGGGGGGGGACTAATTTAAAATGTGCCTGGATCTCAATGCGGTGTGTAAAAAGGTTAACAGCGGGTGATAAACTGTGTGCTTTCTTAAAAGAACTGCTTTAAATGACTTTCATTTGTGCCCCATCATCAAACTTTCATCATAATATAGTGAAAGAATGCTAATAAAAATTAAACATTCTGATTAAGAGCTATTATCTTAACAAAAAAGTCATGCTTAGACAAAGGAGAAGAGGGGGTGGGCTCATATACCCACTCCACCCCTAACGATTAGTAGAGTGAAATTTTGGATTATTTTACTATTTTCTTCTTATTGCATAATAACTGACAACCTAAGTTAAAAGCCACCCCCCCCCCCGCAAGTTTAAAAAAAAATATTATCGGTGCTGTTGAACATTTATGCAACATGGGCGTCTGAACGTAATATTGCAGTGCAACATATCATAAATCCGATGGATTAAGACATGCAGTAATCAGTAAAAATATTAATTAATCTACATTACTAATACTCAAGTTTCAAGAAAATTTGTAAAGCAGCTTTACAAAGTTGGCAAGGAAGAGTTTAATTCAATTCGACTAATTACTAAAATGTACGGAAAAAAATAATAACATAACAGACAAATGTTGCATTTATAATTCATATATTTTTTCGGAAACTAAATTTTCATGCGGAGCTTCCAATCGCGGGCCTCTGGGCGTTTGCCCCTGCCTAAGGCTGGCCCTGGATATCCCTCATCATTATACGTTCTTTTCTTATTTTTGTTCTCATCAGGCATGTAGCCAAGCCAAAGGGTGACCACAGGGGCATGCCTTCGACCCCCTCCAGAAAAAAAATCCTTAATTTTTGTTAATTGGATATCAGTAATTAAGCCTTTTTATGAGATGTTCTACCTTTACCATCTTTTGCGCATTCCCCAAAGATTTTTTCTGTCTACATGCCTGGTTTTCATAAGCGATCTGTAGAAAGTAAAAGTTAGAAAATACGGTAATACGTTGGGGTGGGGTTAAAAGTGGGGGCGAAAGGTGTGCGGAAAAAACGCCAACATGATTCATTTTTAGTAAATATTGGACACACAATTTCTTTCTTTTGTAACATACGTGAGGAAGGCATTAGAATGGATCTTATGCCCAAATTTCTCTTGTTTTGGAGTAAAGGCGTAAATTTTGGTGCAGTTACGTAGGTCTGGAGCGGAGGTAAACCTTCATAACTACTGTTATCCTAAGCATCAGTGGCGTAGCAAGACGAGGGGGGGCGGTCCGCCCCGGGTGTCACCCTCAAAAAGGTGACACCCGACGGCTTGTACAGCAAAAATTCCAAAAATATCGCATGTATGGGGCAAAAATGCTCATATGGGGGGTGACACCACTTATATCCGCCCCGGATGTCACCCAGTGTAGCTACGTCACAGCTAAGCATACAATACATATGACCTATAGGCGTAGCGTTGAGGGGGGCACATTTCCCCTCTGTGTCTCCCCCCCGAACAACTTAGTCAATTTAAAAAAAAAATAAACATGTTTGAAATTTTAAAGAAACTTCCCCTTTCTGCTTTAAAATTCGATATGTGCCCCCCTCAAATGTTTCCTGTGCACCTCCAAAATTTCAGTAGGTCTGGGAACAGTGATAATATTTCTTTAGAAAGCTATTGTTATCAGGATTTCCTAAGCATATTATACATATGAACTATCGCAATCGGGGAAGTAGTTAACCGTATTTTAGCCGTTCCACTTAAAAATACAAAAAGAAACTCCAGTCTGTGTCTTGACAAAATATTTATTAAAAAGAAACTTTTCACTGCCAGATTAGCTTAATTTAAACATGATTATTTTTTAAGCGTTTGGTTTAAACAATTTTTCTCATTTCCAATAGGTTGTGGTTTTAAATGCTTTCTAATTATTAGAGTTTCTTTAAATTATTTATTTATTTATAGTTTTTAATGCAATACAAAATATTTTATGGAAAAATGTTTTATTTGTTGAGCGAAAGTTAATAATATTTTCCCTTTTCAATAGGCGCAGTGTTCCCGCTCTGGGAACACCAAACTCTGACGTTTTGACTATTGCCAGTCACGAAGAATAGATTTGATTTCTATAAAAATAGTTGCGGGTGACATAGCTCCACGAGAATCCTTTACTTTTTAGCTCGTCATTTCCCGTAAAAAAATTGTCACGATTATTTTTAGCAGCACTGACATCTGCTGAAAAATGGAAAAATGCGAGAACAGCCGGATAGATTGCCCAATGCTGAAAAAAGGGCAGCCGTTGCCATCGCTTGACTTAACTAACAGCAAGATGGCGGACGATCGAAACGTTCATCGCGTGCCACAGATCTAGAGACCCTTTTTTTGACGCAGCTGGCTGTGCGCAACGACTGCCCTTTTTTCAGCTTTGGGAAAGGGTTGCGCCTCAAAGGGTTAAATTTTTACGGGTTTCCTTGTGTTGAAAGAAAAATGATCCGATCAGAGATACTATATTAAAACTTTATAGATTTAAAGTATTAAAATCGTTTAAATATTTACAAAACGTGCTTTTAAAAACAGCGCAACTTGATACATCGAATAAAGCACTGTTAAATTGTAAAATGCGTTATAAAATATTAATAATTAAATAATTGATGAACATTGTCCGATGGCTAAAGCATGAAGTTCCAGCGTTCTGCCTTCCTACGCAGTTGTCGATCTGGAGTTTTGGGATGTTTTCCCCAGATGTAACGTAAATACTCGTTACGCCCCCTTAAAACGTGCTCGCTCAAAACATTTTTCTCTTTGGAAGATAGCCCTAGTATGCTTTGCCTGAACAAATCAACAATATTAAATAATTGCGGGGATACTGTTTCTTTATTGTAGAAGAGGAAAAGAAATCACCCATCAACATCTTGTTTTCTTCAAGCACTTTTCAAAGTTTCTGCAATTCACTTTATTTATGAATTTAACTTTGAAATCACCAAAATAAAATAAAAATATTTAAATAAAAAGTGTTAAGAAATGCACGTTTATTCCGGGTATTAGTTTGAATTCAAGCATTTATTTTAAATGCATAATTTATTTGATGAAACTTATCGTAATCAGTATTTTGTTTTAAAGTTTGTCTTTAGTTAAAGGAAGTCAAAATTTATAGTTTATTCCAAGGAAAATATATTCTTGGAAAAACTTTTCGCTATACAATATCTACAAAAACCTTTTAATTAATCTCTCTAAAAATGTAATTTCTGCTTACATTAATAATTCATATGTATTTGTATCAAATTGTCTACTTAGAGTATTTATTATTAAAGCGGACTACACTCGAGGTTTTTTCTTTTCTTTTTTTTTTTGGGGGGGGGGGGAGGAGGGGAGAGATTATTTGCTGATAAAAAAAAATTCTTATAGTATATTTCATTTTCTTTCTAGGTTTGGCAATATGAAACACATTTCGGGAGAGGGGCAAAAGTTTTGTAATGCCACAGCTAACTGCTGTTCATAAGTTAAATGAAGGGGGCATATCCATTTGATTAGACTAAATAAATATGATAATCAAAAATTTTGGCCCTATTAGCCCCCTTGCTGTACTTCCTGTGCGTCGTGTAATGTAAATGAATATCTATATAAGCATATAATTTAAATTGTATAATTACTATAGTAATTACTTAACTATAATGAGTATTTTTATTTTTGTTCGATTATTATAATTTCGTACTTTTAAAGTTACAGAAGAATTCATTAATTTTCTTTTCATAAGAATGAGTATGATTTAAAATTCCCTCAAAAAAGTTTCAGTTTATATCGAACACATAGCTTTTTCATAAGTATTGAGAAAAATCGCTTTGAATTCGAAGACATAAACAAGTGATTCTTCCATCTCATTCGGCTTTTGTATTTTGAAGACAGGAAGGCGCTGAAGCACAGAATTGATAAGAGAGCTCTGAGAGGGGGAGGAGGGACTATCGCTAAGTTGAATTCTGTAATCCCCGATCTCGTTACTGACCTTGATGAGGAGAAATAGTCGTAAATCTCTCTTCTCTTCCCCAACATTTCCCACCCCATTCTGGGGTTACCGCGGGTTCTGGGACGACACCATAATAATACTGTATGAGAGCACGTGGCCAAGGGCGTGACAATATTATTGGAACATTTTCAAAGATTATTGCTCTATCTTTTTTTTTTTTTTTTTCATTGTTCCCAGCAATTGCATTCCCTTGTTGAAAGATATTTTCACTACACTCCACTGCTTCAAATCATATCATTGACACCCATTCTTAAACAGCATTGTTATATTGTATATTTTAGCATTATATCAAACAATTACGTTCCTTTGTTGAAATTGATTTTAAATAAAGGTTTAGTCCACTTATTCAAAGTATGTTATTTTGCACAATCTTAAAGAAAATTGTCATACCACGAATCTTTGCATTACTTCCAACAATTACGTCCCTTTGTTGAAAGCCAGGTTTATTCAACTGTTTCAAAGTATATTATTGACACACATTTTGAAAGATCATTGTTATAATTTTTTTTTTTTTTTTTTGTACTGTTTCCAACAATTACGTTCCTTTGTTGAAAGTTACTTTAAAGTATGTTACCTTGCACATTCTTAAAGAAAATTTTCATACCGTGAATTTTTGTATTATTTCCAACAGTTACGTCCCTTTGTTGAAAGCCATTTTTAATAAAGGTTTAGAAAACTGTTTCAAAGTATATTATTGACACACATATTGAAAGATCATTCTTTATCGTTTTTTTATTTATATTGTTTCCAACAATTACGCTCTTTTGTTGAAAGTTATTTTAAATAAAGGTTTAGTCCACTGTTTCAAAGTATATTATTGACACACATTTTTTAAGATCATTTTTATATCCTGTTTTTCAATTTTTTAAAAAATTATTATTTCCAACAATTACGTTCCTTCATTGAAAGCCTTTTTAAATAAAGGTTTAGTTCACTGTTCCAAATATTGGCACACGTTCTTAAAAAGTATTGTTATACCGTGTATTTCTGCATTATTTCCAACAATTACGTCCCTTTGTTGAAAGTTACTTTGAAGAAAGGTTTAATCCGCTGTTTCAAAGCACATTATTGACACACATTCTTAAAGAGTATTGTTATATCGTGTTTTTTAGCATTATTTCCAACAATTACGTTCCTTTATTGAAAGCCATTTTAAAGGTTTAGTTCACTGTTTCAAAGTTTATTATTGACACGCATTTTTAAAGATCATTGTTATATCGTAGTTTTTTTTTTTTTTTTTCCCCAACAATTATGTTCTTTTATTGAAAGCCATTCTAAAGGTTTAGTTCACTGTTTCAAAATATTTTATTGACACACATTCTGAAACAGCATTGTTATACTTTGTATATTTTCAATATTTCCAAAAATTACGTCTCTTTATTTGAAGTTATTTTAATTAAATTTTTAGTCCACTGTTTCAAAGTATCTTATTGACACACATTCTTAAAGAGCATTGTTATGTCGTGTATATCTGCATTATTTCCAACAATTACGTCCCTTTTTTGAAAGTAATTTTAAATAAAGGCTTAGTCCACTGTTACAAAGTATATTATTGACACGCATTTTGAAAGATTTCTGTTATATCGTGTTTTTTTATACTTTCCGACAATTACGCTCTTTTGTTTAGAGTCATTTTCAATACAGTCCACTGCTTCTAAGTATATCATTGACGCACATCTTAAAGAGCATTGTTATTCGTGTATTTTAGCATTATTTCCAATAATTACGTCCTTTCTTTCTAAAAGTCATTTTAAATAAAGGTTTAGTGCACTGTTTCAAACTATATTATTGATACACATTCTTAAAAAGCATTGTTATTCCGTGTATTTTAGCATTATTTTTATCAATTACGCCCCTTTGTTGAAAATTTAAATAAAGGTTTAATCCACTGTTGCAAAGTATTTGATTGACACACATTCTTATAGAGTATTGTTATACCGTGTATTTTTGCATTATTTCCAACAATTAATTCCCTTTATTAAAAGCCATTTTTAATATAAAGGTTTAGTTAACATTAAAGTATATTTTTGACACACGTTCTTAAAGAACATTGTTACATTGTGTATTTCTGCATTATTTTCAACAATTGCGTCCCCATGTTGAAAGTAATTTTTACTAAAGGTTTAGTCCACTCCTTCAAAGTATATTTTTGACACACTTTCTTGAGAAGCATTGTTATATTTCGCACCTTTGTTGAAAGTCATTTTAAATAAAGGTTTAGTCCACTGTTTCAAAGTATATTATTGACCCACATTCTTAAATAGTATTGCTATACCGTGTACTTTTGCATTATTTCCAACAATTGCGTGCCTTTGTTGCCCTCAGTTAAGTGCTAACATGAAAAAGACGCCTCCTTTTATGCTCTACTCAGTTTTCAAGTTCGAAATGACGCCCCTTCGAAGCCGGCGCCCCGATGCGATGCTTACTGTGTCAGGCCGTCCCTGTTTGCAAAAATAAGATGGTGTTTAATGATAAAAACCTACAAAAAGGTATAAATTATTTTGTCCCATATTAATTCTGAAGAGCTTCTTGATATATTGACCTTTATAAAAAAAACGGAAAGGAAAAAAAAAAAGTAAGAAAATTTGAAACACTTTCAGATTTTAAAAAAGCACTAAAGCGCTATATATTAAAAGCGTAATATAATCCACGGGTCTTCCCTGTTTTCTTTCTTTATTCCATTAAGTTGGAAATTATATCATTATTCATGAGTGTGATTAAACAAAATTAAAATTTATATTTTTAACAACATTTTCTGGATGTAATACATTAAAAATAGATGAGAAAAAGCTGCGCAGAAAAATGCACAATTCGAACTGAGTGAAATTTTCTCAAAAACGTATTCAGGTGTATTCATAATCGAAGTAGTAGACGATAATTTGTGCAAGCGTTAGGATCACATCTCCTCAAACTCGAACATCAACCATTTTATTTTCGCCAAATTAAAAAGTTGCACGTTTTAGTTTCGAAAAATTTACAAATCCTATTTTTCTTTTGAGTATAAAACATTTCATTCCTGCTCTGATTTCACATGCGCATGATATCTCTCTATTCTAAGAAAAAGTAAAGGCCGCTGGCGCTGTCAAAGCTTATGGACCTATCTCCTCCTAAACCGTAGGGATTTAAGTTTCGACTAAGGTGCCCACAGATTCGAAAAATTCCGAGGAACCTGCTAAGCTGATTTAAATTTCGAAAATCGAATTATTTTAGAAGATATTAATAAAAAACTGAAAAGATAAACCGAATGGTTGCCAGATTTGGCATAAAATCATTCATTCCTTTGCAACAAAGCGTTTCCAAGTATCTAGAATCGCGTGAAATTTACAAACATGAGTTATAATTACGTCCATTTTACGCCAAAATAAAATGTTCGTCCGTGCTCTAATTTCCGTAAATATGCATCGATTTCTACGAAATTTATATATTTTACTCTTATCTACTGTACCATGTGCCAGGGCCGTAGCGCTGGGGGCGCTATGGACGGCTCAGC